>CAUZXS010000020.1:150000-170000 GCA_963585895.1 Sepioteuthis lessoniana | reverse complement strand
TGAGCAGAACAACAGATGCGGATATATTGATACAATTATAAATAAATACGAGTTAGGCAGGTTAAAATCTTCAAATACCAAAATAATAAACGAGAACGAATATGAACGTAAGTAGATATGTAAAAATGTTAATAGCTTATAAGATAGATAGATAGATAGATAGATAGATCCAATCATGAGAAGTTTGGTCGACACATAAACAGGACAGGTGGGTTGTTCGGTAAGAGCCTTATATATATATATATATATATAGAGAGAGAGAGAGAGAAAGCGAGAGAGAGAGTGAGAGAGAGAGAGAGAAGGCAAGTCAAGACAATTTAGGATTTGTATATGTAGAAGATTGATTTCAAAAAAATATGTCGGGGTCCAAAAGCGTGCAATAAAAACAGCCAAGAACTATGGATGGGAATTCTTAATTATGAAAACTCTCCCATTTGTTAAAACCCGCGGTCACACACACACACACACACACACACACACACACACACACACACACATATATATATATATATATATATATTAAGCAGAATACGGAAGATAATAAAAAATGACTGGGCTGTGCTTTGGTAGGTGAAGAAGCGAAGGAAGATGCAAATCTCAAGTCTAGGTTAAGCTTATTATCCAACCCATCGACATCTATATGGGTTATGCAAAACCAGGCATTATTTCCAGTCTTGTGTTAATTAATATTCCTTTTTTCCTTTTTCTTTTTTTTTTTTAACTTTCCATGCCACTTTTTACGAACCTGCGGACTCAGCGGCAAAAGAATGTAGTCTTGCCTGCATCCCCCAGGGCTGTAGCAATGTGTTTGCGTTGAGAGAGAGAGAGACAGACAGACAGAGACAGAAAGGCAGACAGAGACAAGGAGACGGGAGAGGGAGAAAAAGAAAGAGGGAAGGAGATATTACTAAGCTAAGCTTAGTTAGGCACAAGGCCATTGGTGTAGGATATGCAGTAAGTTTCGAATCTGTGGTAGAATCTGCTTGCTTGCTAACCATTGCCCTACGGCGAGGATGCCGTTCACTGAATATTTACAGTCTCGTAAAAGCCGATAGTTGTAGTGCATATGGTAGACTCAAATCCACTTTACTAAGGATATATATATATATATATATATATATATATATATATATATCGAGAGAGACAGACAGTCCTGCAAGTGGATACAGATTCAATGGCAAAAAAAAGCAGAGGCTGCTTAAATTCAGTTCGCAATAACACTCTTGAGAAAGGCATGAACCCACTTCTTTCTGCGCTCTATCCTAACGCCTGATATCTATGAAAATATCTTATCTTCTGAGATGTTACAGTGCTTGATGGAGAAGAGGTTGAGCAAGCGAGCACGTGGTCAAACCACTGTCCCATACTTGTAGTTGCAGAAACAGTCAACTTCATGTACAAACTCTCTCTCACACACACACACACACACATATATGTGTGTGTGTGTGTGTGTGTGTGTGTGTGTGTATCACATTTGAAAAAATTCAATTTGGTATTGATTTCGATTGATAGATAGATAGATAGATAGATAGATAGATATTACTTTGTGAAAAAAAGAAGTATTTTAATATACTTCTCGTCTCTTTACACTTATAAGTGCGTATTATCATATATCTTCTTGCCGAGCAATATTATTATCATGATGAATTCCATCTTCACGAGGTGCCCTACAATTGCCGTCTGCTGTCAACTAACCTAAGTTTAAAGATATATTTAGAAAATATCAGCCGTATCAATATAAGAAGAAAGAAAATAATGTGTCATTATTCAGAGAGACTTCTTTTTTTTTTCAAAAAACCTCTGTTTGGCACGTTTGTATGTATATGTGTCTGTAATAAGGAGATTGATATAGTTAGAGGAAAAAGGAGGAACATACAATAAATTGGTGAATGAAAGAAAATGAGTAATGATAAAAGTAAATATCAATAAGTAAAAAGAAAAAAAAACACGATATTTTGAGGAGAACAACCAGTGAAAAAAAAATGACTTAAAATCTGGTGCGATTACATCAAGACGATTGACTGGGGCTTCCACTGTTATGACTATCCGTCTCTGCATGTGTATATCAGAAATTTGTGTCATTTACGTAAATTTTGCAATGAAAAAAAAATTGAAGAAGAGAATTACCTTGAGAATTGAAAATAAATAAGTATATAAATGATGAAATAAAGAAAAAATTGCCTAGAACAGTTCATCCTTGTTTGCTCTCTCTCTCTCTCTCTCTGTGTGTGTGTGTGTGTGTGTGTGTGTGTGTGTGTGTGTGTGTGTGTGTGTGTGTGTGTGTGTGTGTGTGTGTGTGTGTGTGTGTGTCTCTCTCTCTCTCTCTCTCTCTCTCTCTCTCTCTCCTGGATATGAGTCGATCTTCAATCTTTTTACTCAAAAACATTCGCATGAATCAAGCCAAGATTACACAGCATCGCCCTGAAGAAGAACAAAGCCTCTCGACTGAAACGTCGGCGACTAATTTTAGGATGGATGTGAATTTCAGAAAGAAATTTTTAACGAAATTGGATCAAGCTTTTGCTTTGGTAGTCATCATAAAAAATTATCAGGAATTTGTTTGTTTGTTAGTTACATAAAAAGAAAAGATTTTTTACATTGAAAATTATCTAAAAATTCCATTGATCCTTTTTCCTAAAAAGAAAAGTCATTTTGGACATCCCACCAATTTCTAAAATTTAATTACGATAAAATAGCTAAAATTTTAAATTCAAAGAAACCTGTGGCATTTTCTAATTTAAAATTTGAAAAAATTTGAAATTATTATTTCAGTACTTGAGAGATTTTCCTACCAGCGTTATCTGGTGGTCTTTCACTGGAGTCTGAGTGACAGCAAGTCCCCTCAGGTCTCCCCAGGTATCTTCGAAGTATTCTTGTAGATCTTAGTAATGCTTTGGTCTAAATGGTTTTACTTCTTCCTCTTATCCATTATTCCTCCTGTCTCTTTTTCAAGCGCTTGAGGGCCGTTTAATATTATTATCTTTATTTACTCCTTGAGACTTTTTCACATCTACGTTAGCTGATGGTCTTTCACTGGAGTTTGAGTAACAGCAAGTCTCCTCAAGTCTCCAGGATTCTTCTCAGTATTCTTGCTGATCTCAAAAATCCAGTAGCTTAGATGGTCATCATCATCATTATTATGTTATTATTATTATTATTATTATTATTGTTTTTTTGTTGTTGTTGTTCTTCTTCTAGTCTTTCACACCTACGTCAGCCGATAGTTTCTCACTGGACTTTGAGAGACAGCAAATTTTCTCAAGTCTCCAGGACTCTTCTCAGTATTCTAGCCGATCTCAACAATGCTGTAGTTTGGATTATTATTATTATTATTATTACTACTACTACTACTACTACTTAAACAACAACAACAAACAAAATAGCAAATAAATAAATTGTGACAAACAGTTTTTATAATTCTATTAGATTTTTAAGTTGTTACCCTTTTTAAATATTTGAAAAAAATGTATATTGTTAAAAAAATATATTTTTTAAAAATAATAAAGTAGGAGGGTTGCATCAAATAATCTCCGTCCTTCATTTTATAAAATTAGGATAAAATATTTTAGATAATGCTATCCTTTTTTTTCTTTTTTCTATCGTTTTTTTTTTTACCATACCGTTTGTTCAAACTTAAATCACACAATACTTGAAAAAAAAAAATTACATTCACATCCGCTGGGTGAGTGATGGTAGTGAGGTGATAAAATATTTTTCTTATTTTATATATAAAACACAGGAAACATTGTTTTCACAGGAATAGCAATGATTGTGAATAGGATATTTAAATTATTGTAATTATCCACTATTATTGAGATAATTTAGAATACGTCTGTATCCAGGGTAATAAGTTTCTCAATTTTTAGAAGCATATAGGGTGGGCGGAGTGCATTTCCTTCGTTACAATTTTTAGGGTGAGGGTTGTTTTTCATTTTCTTGTTTTTCTTTCTTTTTAATTACTTTTCCTTATATATATATATATATATATATATACACACACACACACATATATATATATATATATATATATATATATATATATATATATATATATATATATATTCCTAAATTCTATTCCTGGTTTCTGTAATTTTTTTCAATCCAAATTCCGAAAAAAAATATTTTGAAAATGCTTTTATTAGACATAAAGCATTTTTCTAATAGGTAGGTAAGTTGTAAAATTTTCATGGTTTTCTTTCTTTTTTCTTTCTCTCTCTTTCATTCTCTCTTTCTTTTCTTTTTTTTTTTTTTCAAAAATAATGTGGCTGTTGTTATCATTCTCCATTATTTCCACGTCTCATATTTTAATGAACATATTCTGGGCATTTTACCAAATTCGATTTTTCTATAAAAAAAACAAAAAACAAAACAAAAATTTTTAAATTGATAAATAAGATATAAAAATAAAAAAAATTCAAAATTTTGGTAAATCAAAATAATAACCACCCACATAGATATAATATAAAACGCTTGCCAGATAAAATATTTTTAAAAATGAAAATTATATCGTACGAAAAATGAGTAATCTTAAAATTTAAAAGATAAGAACAGTTAGCTAAACCAGAAAAAAAAAACGTAAAAAGAAATTAGAATGAATAAAATGACGTGGAATTTAAGATCTTCAATAAAGTATATTTATTTCTCAGCGATTAATTTTTTTTAAAAAGTAAGAAATTGGCTGAATATCTCGCCAAAAAAATTCGTTCAATATTCTAATCTTACGAAAGAAAAAAAAAAACATATATCTGCGTTTATATTTTTGGTGTGTCCGATTCCATTTGCATAATCACATTAATACAAATACGTACACAGATGATATAACAATGTATATATGAGTATTTATTGAATAAATATGATTGTGTTTTATTTTGTATATGTGCGTATGTGTGTGGGTAAGGCACCACTGATGTGAATTTCCGTTTTGGTTGCATGTATTGTGTGCATATATGGAATACACTACTTTCTGCATGTGTTATTGTATAAGAAAATGAAACATTGCGTGTGTGTGTGAGAATCTGTGTTTGTGTCAATCACATTTTGTTCTAATGACTAACTGATTGGAGTTGATAACAATACAATCAATCTATGAAGTCTTGTTCGTTAGTATTTTGTTCCTGCGTTCATAGATAGATAGATAGATAGATAGATAGATAGATAGATAGATAGATAGATACACATATTCATGTCCATATCAATAATAGATATTCTATCTACAATATATCCTCTATATGTATATTCATATCAATCTATCTATCTACAATATATCCTCTATATGTATATTCATATCTATCTATCTATCTACAATATATCCTCTATATGTATATTCATATCTATCTATCTATCTACAATATATCCTCTATATGTATATTCATATCTATCTATCTATCTATCTATCTATCTATCTAATACACGCACATAGATACTTATTTGTATCAATGTTTATATCTATGATAGATAATCTACTATTTATCTGCCTGTTCATATATATCTGTTCATATCAATGATTGATTATCAGTTCATATGTATGTATGTATGTATGTATGTATGTATGTATCTATCTATCTATCTATCTATCTATCTATCTACCAATTTCGGTCACGTTAAATTGCATATGATTCGTGTTTAAATAATAAATATCTACTTTTTTTGCTCGTTTGTTGTATCCAGGTGTGACGAGTACTTCGTAATGTTTATTGCTTATGTTTGTACTTTAAGGTTACGTTACCTATGTCTATGTATGTGCAAATCTGTATTGAACGATACGATGTAGCCTTGAGCCAGACCTCAGTTAAGCCTGTTATATACACACATAGACTGGAGTTGGATTTAACCGACCTTTCACATTGGAGGTTTTACAAGCAATATACACATGGTGGAGGGAAACGAAAGTAAACATATGCTTGTTTTTGTGAAATTGTGTGTGTGTGTGTGTGTGTGTGTGTGTGTGTGTGTGTGTGTGTGTGTGTGTGTGTGTGTGTGTGTGTGTTCAAAATGTTTTGATGCATTTCCTTTTTTTTTAGCGATGAAAGTTTTTTTTTTTTTTTATGGTTTAAACACGTTACTTTAGCTACAAAGGCTATTTTTACTAAGCAGTTTGTAGTGTTATATATAGATTATAGTATGTTCACATTTTAACAGTACATCAAGTTGGTGAGCTAAATTTAACTCTTCATGCATAGCGGCATAAGTTTGTACTTGTGAATGAAAAAAAAAAGCACACATTTCTTTTAATCGTTCAAATACGTTTAAAATCGTTTAAATACGGATGGGTTAAAATCGTTTTGAATACGAGTGAGTCCCAAGTGCAATGCGACACAATACTATGTGGAACAGATGCACACGGAATCTATGTTTTTGCTTTGTTTTTTGTTGTTGTTGTTGTTGTTTTGAAGGGGAGTGTTTTTCGTGTGTGTGTGTGTGTGTGTGTGTGTGTGTGTGTGTGTGTGTGTGTGTGTGTGTGTGTGTGTGTGTGTGTGAATGTTTTAAACGCAAGCCTGGTTAAAGCAAAAAAGTGCGAGCACGAATAGATTTTTTTTTTTCATTTAAAAATAGAAATAAAATGATAAAGAAATTGATGACTTTATAAAATTTTTAAAAAAAGATTCGAGTTCAAGTTTATTAATTTTTGTGTTTCCAGGATTTAATTGAGTTCTTTTTTTTGTGAGTGTGTTTTTTAGTCTTATTTTAAATTTTTTTTCGAAGGAGTGTCCAGTGTGTATGTGCGCGTGCACGTGCACGCGCGCGCGCGTGTGTGTGTGTGTGTGTGTGTGTGTGATATAATCTATTATTATTATTATTATTATTATTATTATTATTATTATTATTATCATCATCATCAATACGTGTATGTTTTTTTTTTCCAAAATAACTGAATATTAAAAATAAAAATAAATTGAAATAAAGGAGGAGTTAAAATTAAGCGTTCCGATCCGGCAACAGGAGGCAGTAGTAGCAGGAGGAGGAGAAAGAGTAGTAGGAAGAGTGGGAAAGTGAGGCAGTCCGCGCACAAACATCAAACATATTACCGTCAAAGCCATCACTATTCTCATCATCTTGCTTACTTTAATTATTTAGCACTGCCACCGCCGTTGACATCATGTTCATATCATCACACAGCGAGAAGAAGGAAGAACAAAAACGAAAAAAAATTGTTAAAAAAAAGAGAAAGAGAGAGAGAAAAAAAAGAGCGAATTAAAAGAGGAAGAGTAGAAACAGTAGTGGAGTGAGAGAGAGAGAGAGATGAAGAGAAAGACAGAAAGAGAGAGAAAAAAAAAACGCAAAGCGGGGGAGAAAGAGGGTAGGTGTTTAAAAACTTCCCCCTCCCCTTTTTTCAAATAGGTCCGCCCATTGAAAAATAAATGTACCTTCTTCTTCTTCGATGATTATCATTATTATTATCGTTGTTGTTGGCGCTGTTGTTGTTGTTATTATTAATATTATTATCATCATCATCATTTATTTGTTATAGGTTGATTTTGATTTTCTTCATCTCTATCCATACACTTTTCTATAAGCCTATTTGATTGGAGTATTCACCAAATATATCAAGAGAAAATAAAACATATATATGTGTGTGTGTGTGTGTGTGTGTGTATTTCAAGAAATAATCATATGCGAATACGTTTTGAGAGAGAGAGAGAGAGAGAGAGAGAGAGAGAGAGAGAGAGAGAAGAAGGGCGGGAGAGAGAAAGTGTGTGGAACAGAAAAATATATGCTGTTGTTCCTATTTCAAAAGAAAGGAAGTAGAGGTGAATTTTATCTATAATATTCAGTGCGCGCGTGCGTACTTATAGGCATACATTTATTCCATTATTATTATTATTATTATTATTGCTATTATTTTTATTATTATTATTATTATTATTATTATTATTATTATTATTATTATCATTTATCAACTTTTTAAAAGGAGTTGAGTCCATAAACGCTGATGACTCATTATTATATTTGGCGATATCTCAAACTTGAATTGTCGGAGGAGTGTAACGTAGCGAAAGTCGCTAGTTAAAACTTCACGGTTATGTAGAGAAAAAAAAAAGTCAAAAAAAAAAAAAGGCATAAAACAACAACAAGAAACTGTGGATAAAAAAGGGATTTAAAAAAAGAAGAAAAATAGTTTTTTTGTTTGTTTGTTTGATTGTTTGTTTCTTTGCTTCTTGTCAATCATATGATTTATTGTAATCATATCATAAGTGTCTATCTTTCTTGCACACAAAAAATACACACATATATATATGTGTGTGTGTGTATATATGCATGAATATATATATGTACACGTATTGTTTCATTTTTGTAGCGGAGGGAACGAAACATTCACACACTTTTTAAATACGTTTTTTTTTTAAATCAAAAGACAAAAATAAAAACAGACGGACGACAGTAGCAACTGTCAAACAAAACAAGGAAAAAAAGCAAAAATTTTAACAGTACCTACGGTGTATTCTTATTTGTAAAGATGGATATAAATATAACTTACAATTCAGGACCAAGGAAACAAGCATCGTCTGAAAATTGTATCCTTTAGTACACACACACACACACACACAAATCGAACATTGACACATCTGTGACTGTGTACTCTTAGTGTATACAGTACACATACCTCCATACATACACACATACCTCCATACATACGTACATACCTTCATACATACATGCGTGTTTAGTTGGATTCTCTATCTTGTTCATATTTTTATTAGCAATAATTTCTAGGATTTTGTCCCTTTGATTATCATTATTTTATTTTATTTTTATCAATACTAAATTTATATTGTACTAACTGCGACTAAGTCATTTTTGTTGTTAAATTAGCCGAGAAAGTCCGTGTATATATCCTTATTGCAATGTTTGTTTTCTAGTCATCTTGAAAAAATCGTTCATTTTTATTTTCATTTTGCGTTTAAAAAAAGTGACAAGCTGTTTGAGTATTCAAAAAGAAAGAAAACTTAATAATAAAAAAAGATTGTTGAAAAAAAAGAAGTCGGAAAAAAGTATTTTACACATATACAAGGAAAACACGTATAAAAAGGAGTTTTTGTTCACTGTAACCAAATGAATGAAATACATTAAAAACAAACAAGAAAGGAAGAAGAAGGAGAAAAAAGAAGGAAGGGGTAAAAAGGAAAGACGTATTACTTTATCTTTGTGGTTGTCAGAAAAGAAGAAGAAAAAGAAAAAGAAAAGGAAAAGGAAAGCAGACCAAGTCGCACTGGATGGATATTTTTTCTCAATTTTCAAAAGGAGATAGATTTTTCTTTGACGGATAAGAAGGAAAGAAGGAAGGAAAGCGTTTTCCTCTCGTTACTTCCAACAACAACAACAACGCCAAAAGAAAAAAAGAAAGAAAAAGAAAGGAAGGTTTAAATTTAAGACCACAAAAAAAAAGGAAAAAAAAAAAAAAAAAAACACAAATTAAAAAGGATTAAAAAAGGAACAGAAAAAAGTCACACAACTGTTTGAAGGAAACAGACGCTGTTTTTAAGGGTCAGTCTTTTAATTTTCTTTTTTTTTTTTTTTTGCATTTTTTTCCTTTTTCCTTTCATGTATTACCGTGATTTCAAATTTGTTCTATTAGATTGTTGTATGCTTATTGCTTTGTAAATTCACAGGCTGTGTCCTTCAATTTTTTTTTCATTTTTTTTTAAGAAAAAAAGCCTAATTTTAGTCTTAACAAACACCCAAATGTTTTTTTGTTTTTTTTCCTTCTTTTTATTCAAGACGTAACAGTTACAACTAAATAAAAAATGCACAATGAAAATATGCCATGATAAAAAAACTAAAAAAAAGGACCAGCTTGAATACTGTGCTATTTAATACTTATTGGTGCGTAATCAAAGGTTGATCAGATCGAGTATATTTTTCTTACCCAAAAAAAGAAATTTCCTCAAACTAATTTCGATGTCTTTAAAAAAAAAGTGAAGGTCTAATTTTATTTACTTTTATATTTTTCAAAAGTTTGAAAAATGTTATTATTGAAAGTTGCTAAGATAAAGGGCGTATTAGCAATATGCAAATTAATAAACAAATGAAAATAAAATAAAACAAGAAAAGACCAGAAGAGAATTGAGGAATGAAAGAAGGAGCAAGAGGCTGGCTAATGAATAAAACCCACCCGGCCGGACACTGGACAATCTGTACAAGAAAAGGGGGAAAAGGGATATTAAAAAAACAAAACAAAAAAAAACTATATTTTATAACAAAAAAAACGACGAAATTAGGGAAACATTATTATTCGATGTTATATATATAAGAATTAACTCTATAAACTTTTGAAATATCGTTTTGTTTTAAAGTCAGGCTTAGTGACAAGAAGAGATAACAATTTAACAGGAATTTTTAGACGATTACACACACATACACGAGTTAAGTTTTTTTTTTTTTTAAAAAGACTGTAAAGATTGGTTTCCGTAATAAACTTAAAATGTATGTACTCTACTGTTGTTAGATGAAAAAATACACGTGTATACAGAGTACCTTACCTTATCAGTACTTTTTCATTTATACAATTTCTCTTTTAAAAAAAATCTTATGCTGAGAACAAAATTATTTTACGAAATCGTTCCACTACTTCAGCGTTTTTTGTTGGTATTTTTTTTCCTTTCTTTTTTACCTTCTTGCATAAATTCTTTTGATCGAGTCATAATCCAAAAAAGAATGATTAGCAACGAGTAGTGCTTTAATTTTATGATACTCCATCTGGATGGCAACACTGGTGGCACCTTATTTTGTGCATATATATATATATATATATATGTGTGTGTGTGTGTGAAATATCTAGGATTTCGATTTATTTATCTATATCTTTTTTCATCGTCTTCTTGTTACATTGCACTTGCGGCGCTGTGTGACTTACTTGGTCGAGTTCCGTCTTTAACAATCTATCTCAATGCTTTCTAATCTACCTACCTATATATCTATCTATCTCAGCGTGTTCCAATCTATCGAGCTGACTTGCAATCTCTAAGTGTGTTTCTATTAATCTATTCTCAGTGTTTGGTATATTTCTCTCTCTATATATATATATATATATAGACTCGGTATCTCTCTATCTATCTATCTATCTATCTATCTATCTATCTCAGTGTGTTTGTATTTATCCATCTGAATCTGACCCCGTCTCTTCGTATATATTTCTATATCAGTGCATTCGTATCTCAATCAATTTGTTTCTCTCTCTCTCTCTCTCTCTGTGTACACTATGCTGCACATCGTTTTCGTACGACTTGAGAGGAATTTTTTCTCGCAAGACCGCAAATCTTTGAGTGTGTGGTTGTTGTTGTTATCATTATTGTTGTTGTTTTTTTTTCGTAAACTCTCTTTTAGCAAAAAGAAGATTCTTCTTTTCTTTTCTTTTTTTTTAATGTTTAATTATTTTACCCGTCTATCAAGTTTGTATCGAAGAAAAGAAAAGAATAAAAAGAGAAGAGGTAAAAGAGACAGAGAGAAATAACCATGAACAGAAAGAGAGAAGAACTTAAGAAAAGCAAAATACAAAATAAAATAAAATAAAATTTTAAAGAAAAACTCAGTCAGCAAACTTAAGAAAAAAGACGACGTACAAATTTAAGATAAAAATATATGACTCATATCATAATTGAATATAATGAAAGGTTTGGTCGTACACGCGATATCGTCTGATTTTTTTCTTCTTTTTCTTCTTCTTCTTCTACCCCCTTCTCCAAATCCCCTTGCCTTATCCATCCAAAAAATGAAAAACAAAACAAAACAAAAACAAAAAAAATTAAACATTAAAAAAATACGTGGCTAAAGGATTAAATTTTAAACTCAAACGAACTCGGGTGGGTAAAATGATCTATTTTTTTCTTTTTTCTTTTTCTTGTCTTTTTTTTTTTTAACCTGTCTCACTTCTACTTCCTCGGACCCTTCCACCAAATCTAATTCCTAGGGTTTCACAACCTTTCAATGAAGGTTAGTTCGGTTAGCAACTCTAAAATCTTCTCTCGCACTCTTATCACGTCAGGCACCTGCTTTTCTCTCCACCCACCACCAGTTCGCCCCAGAACCATCACTTCACCAATATTCCTTCGAAACTACTACTACTACTACAACAACTACAACTACTGTAAATACAAAATATCTACCCCCCACTACTATTGGTACTACCATTAATATTATCTGAGTCGACACCAGATGGACAGTGGTATATACTCTTTAATTCCAGGTAAATAGGAAAAAAGAGGTTCTCTTTTTTTTTCATCACTTCCTCTCTTGTCTGTCTCTCTCTCTCTCTCTCTGTCACTCTCTCACACACACATGAGTTATTATAATCATGTTTTAATTTTTTTTTTTTTTTTTACTTCACCTTTTATTGGCTCGCAGGTGAAAAGAAACCACATCCGTCGTGTAATTATTTTTTTGCTTAAAAATACACACTCACACACACATATACATACACTGAAAGAATGGTTTTTAGTTCAAACTAAAGTACGTTTTTTATTCGTTTTTGCTTTTTTTTTTTTTTTTAGCTGAGATCATTAACATTCTTTGTCTTTTTTTCATCTATATCTCATACTATCTTTGAGTACTCTCCCTCTCTTACTCATATATATATATATATATATATATATATATATATATATATATATATATAACTTATTTTAATTTGGTACTAGACCACAAGTGTTGAGTCCTCAGCAATGATAGAACAAATTGACTGACTTGTAAACTCGTATCCCCTCCCTCCCTCTCTCTTATATATATATATATATATATATATATATATATATATATATAATCTTTTTTGCAGCGTATATACTCCTCTTTATCTACTCATTTCTCCAACACTGTAATTATTGTGTACCTACCTCCTTCCTTCCTGATTCTGTTGACATAAGTGTTTTCACTTCAGTTATGTAAAAAAGCGTTAGGGACCCACTATTACGTGATGAGAGGGAAAGACAGTGCGACAGAAAGGTAAACTACGTAAAACAAGTACGTTGAGTAAAAAAAAGAAAGAAAAATAAACAAGAAAACATGTCGCACGAAAGAAACGGTCCACATTTGGACGTGACTTTTTTTTTTTTTTTTTTAGTAAAACAGAAACGAACCAATACATTCACCTTTTATATGATAAGTTTGAATCCCAGAAAGAAAAAAATAGCATATGCACAGGAAAACCACGATATATGAATTTCCGTATATAACACTCACATAATTCAAAATTGTATCTACACACAAAAATTGCCCCTTTGAAAAGCGTGTGTGTGTGCATTTATCCGTTTATATAATTTTTAGAGTCGAAAGTTTAGTCGGACATTCAGACTAATGAATCCATTGGGTTCCCGTGGAAACACAGCTCATGATGATACAATGACTTCTGTTAAGGAAGGGATTAAGCATTCTAAATTTAGCATTTCATAGTTATTGAGAGAACTTGAATGATTAAAAAAATGACGTTCGTTTGGTGCATAGGAGTACCCCAGAAAATTATTATTCAGTTGCAAATTAACCTGAAAATGTGTTGATTTAAAAAAAAAAAACATGATTTAAAAAAATCGCTATGATATGCAGGTTTTTTTCTGGTTTTCAAACAGAATGAGAATTAGGTGGTTGAATTGAATAATTCGATAAAGTTCCGTTATTTCTGCTATAATGTACAAATATATATATATATATATATATATATTATATATATATATATATATATATATATATATATATATATATATATATATATATATAAACTTACATTAATCATTCTGATAAGAGTAAGATAAGTCACCATCTTCTTAGTGGGTGGAGGAGAGAAAGACTAAAGAAATATGGACGATGAGTGAATTGTAGCGAGTTAAAGACATAAATTTTGGGATTTAATTGTTCAGTAAAAAAGAATGAAGCAAATGACTGAAACTTACTCTTATCTAAATGACGAATGTAAGTATTACCTTTATATATATGTGTGTATATATACTGTATATTATTACAGAAATGTTCTTTATTAAACTATTCTACATACAAGTATCCGAATTTTAGAATAGTGAATTACTTTCTGCAGTATTTCGAAGCAGCCGATGGTCAGTATTCTAGGATAAGCCTAAGACTGCATGCCGAATGCTAATAATTTTCAATACTTGCAATTAGACCCTTTCCTACTGCTAGGAAAGACTGACCCGGACCCCAAACACAATAAGCCTAAAATATTCAGACCTTGGCGGACTATATAGTTTTATTTCAAACGATAACTTATTCTAGAAAACAACTGCTAATAATCCTTATACACGGACCAGTGTCCATATTGCATTTATATATTTTCCAAAATAAAAAAAGGAAAAATTGCATAAACACGCATGCGTGGTCATGCGGCAAAAATGTCGTTTTATTAAAGATCACGAAAACAACGTACGTTTTTTCTATATCTGAAACGATTATGGAATTTTAACAAAAAATTCAGCCTCCCAGGTGTATAAAACGGTCTGGAACATCGAGGTATGTGATTCATTTTTTTTTTTTTTTTTTTTTTTTTTTTTTTAAGTAGGTTATTCGCCGCGTGTAGGATTTCCACTTAAAGGTTTTGTTCCGATTGGCAAACCAAAACAATTAAATTTTCTAGATTGTCTTAAAGACTAAACTATCAAGCTTTTTCTCCTATCTACAATGTTTGACGCATACGCATAGTCTTTCTTCCCGTCCCGTTTTTCTTTCTTTTTTTTTGGTGGGGGTCTTTTTGTTCTCTGTATTCGTAAATGCGTATCTTTAGTACATACTTACACGCTTTCAAATCTATACCGACACACTTGTGTGTAATGTCCTCTTTTGTTTGTTTGTTTAAAAAGGGTTTTTTTTGTTTTGTTTGTTTGTTGTTGTTTTTTTTTCCGTATTGTTTGTTTTTTTTCTCTTTCTTTCATTTCAAGCGTATAGTATATGTATCTATGTGTGATCGCACACTCGCAGCGAATTATTCATCATTTCTCGTCTCTAACAACAAAAAAATCTCTTCCGAATATATTAAAATTTGATATTTTTCTAAAATCATTTTTCAATTTCTTGTTAATTTTTTTCGACTGTTCCGGTACCAGAGTTACTTAAGTGTGAGTTATCTATTAATTCTAATCGATTCATCACACCTGTCCCAACGTACATCTGTCTATCTATCTATCTATCGATCTATCAAAGCCTAATTAATGGCTCAATTCGCTCGGAAGCTTTTTCGAGACCAGGTTAAAAAAAATTCAGCAATTTCAAGGTAGGCAGGAACTTCATAGTTAGTCGCAACACGACTCTTCTAGCCATTCCCACGTGAGTGCTAGTAAAATCTTCAATAGTTACGGAGCAATATCAACTTTCCTTTTTCATCTTACGATATTTCTTTCTTTCTTTCCTTTTTCTGAACGTAACGAACATAGAACGATAATTATTCATTATTTTTTTATTATATTTTATTATTTTAATGTGTCGAATACGTTATTCTTTTTTATTGTTGTTTTTTGTTTTGTTTTTCTGTGTATTTCATAAATAGATATGAGGTGAGAGGAATTTAGATAGATAGATATTACAGTAAGACGATACATTCCATTTTCTCGTTTTGTGTCAATTTTTCGTGTAAAATATCATAAAAATTTGTACCACTCTATACACTTCCACATGAACACATATATGCATTTACACAAACACAATTACGCACACATCGTCAACACAGGTAAAAGCTTCTAGCGTATCAACCTACCTTTCCAAACCGTTTTAACTTTTACCCCCATTTAATATGAAATAACTTCAAATCCTCAAATACTGCAATAGTACACAGGTACATGGATAGATTGTATAGTACGATTGTATTTACAAATAGCACTGTTTAGTTGCATCCAAAAGTGACCTTTTCCGTCAATCCTCGTTTAAACCACTCTTATAAACACGTCATTGTTTAACTGTGTATATATATATAAGGGCGCGTGTCTGATCGTAACTTGTGTTCTACGTAGCGAATTATTGAGGGTGGACAATGGAAAGCAGCAATATTTTTTTAATTAAGTTTGGGCATGGCATAAAAATATATGATCGTAGATAGGCAAAGTAATTTACAGTTACTCTTTCTTTCTCTCCCCACTATCTCTCTCTCATTATCTATCCATCTCAATGAAAGTCACTTAATATCTTTCTTAATCCAAGGGACTTATATATATATATATATATAATCTCAATCCCTGATACTCAACCACCACCACTGTTTTATAATTTATAATTCTTATATCTGACAACCAAATTATTTTTCTTACTTTTATAGTTCTCTTTCTCGATTACTTTTGACTAATCAGTTGTTTTTGCTGTTGTTCCTATTTTTCATCCACCGCTCGGTGAGTAACGGATACCGTTACTCACTATTAATGCTCTGTTCTGTGCCTTGTTGCACCTCATAGTACCCAGGTACTCTACTGCGGTTATTCCATTTAATGTTTTTTTGGTAAATGTATGAGATCGACCCAATCTTGTTGGTATGCACGACGTATACACACAATTACATTGAATTAGAAAAACAACATATTTTTAATGTATATATCTTTTTAAAAAAATTTTTTTTAAATACATTAAAATGTTTATTATTTTAATCTTTTTCTCTTAAGCAATAAGAACTAATTCTAGGAATTGCGCAAAATAATTTTTCCAGCGTAGATTTTAATTCCTATACACTTTTGCGAAAATGGTCATGTGATCAAACACTTCACTGTCCCATGTTTAATACCAAAATTAAGAATTGAAGATTGTTTTTCTTTTTTTTTTTTTTTTTGAATCGCTGTAACGAAATGTATCACCCTGTCCTCATATCTGTGAATGTATGTGTGGGGTATTTTTTTTGTTTTTTTGGGGGGGTGCGGGGGGTGCCCTTGCAACGAAAAATTTTCATTAAGAACATTTTACGGGCTTTATCGTTACGACCTAGAAAAAACAAACAAAAAAAGAAGAAAGATATATTTGTTGTGTTTTTTTTTTTGTTTTTTGTTTTTTTGTCAATTTTGAAATAAGAATTATATTTGCGAATCCATTGACCGCGTGCGCGCACATACACACACACGCACACACACACACGTACAAACATTCATGCATACAGATATAAACACACACATTGGATTTAAAGGTTTTAGTGAGTTTTTTGAAGAAAGAAAAAATTGAAATAGTTAAAACGGCTTCGGTGTTTTGTTTTGTTTTTTTTTTTAATAGTAGACTTGAAAAATTTATTTGTAAATATTGCATAAAACTGGATTGAATTTGCCAAATAAAAACTAATAATCTGAAAAAAAAATAGTGTTGATGATGTGACCTCTTATCACTTGAACTTCCCGCGAAAGTCACAAAGATACAAATAGTGTGTAAATTGAACAACAACAACAGTAGTAATAGTAGTAGTAGTAGTTGTTGTTACAGTATAAGTTGTAGTAGTAGTATTAAGAATCGAGACCGTCCAAATGACAGCATTGTTTAGATCGTTTTGAATGATGAGAAGAGTCCTGGAGACCTGATGAGACTTGCTGTCTCTCAGACCCCCACTGAAAGACTGCAACTTGCAATGAGGAAAATAATCGTTGTAGAATATTGAGGTAACTTAGCTGTTACTTAGCGAAAGTCACACGACACTTTGGGTGAGGCGAAAACAGCGGCAACGACAACAATATCCGAGGAAAAAAAATAAGAAAAGAAAGGATCGTTTTCTCGATATTTTTTTTTAGAAATATCTTCAACAATATAAAGTCAATATGTTTGACTTTAATCAATCTACCAACCGAAAAACCAACCACCCCAAAATTTTGCCAGAATGAAACTATTGAAAGAAAGAAAATATAACAAAAAGTTTCTATCATTCATCATTATATTATTTTTTTAAGGGATCAAAGAAAATGGCACACAAGGGTTGAAGAATTCTGTTGGTAAAAAAACTAGAGTGTGTTGTCGAGGTGTAAAGGAGGAAAAAAAATAACTAGATAAATAAATAAATAGATAAATAAAGATGATCCTTAAAAAACGGAGTGGTCATTTTGATTGACTTAGGATAAAAACAGGAAATATTTGTTTCGGAACTTTATAATAAATAGATAAAAAGATAAATAAATAAATCCATTTTTGAAATTATAAATGACTGAGGATTAACTATTTTACTTGTGAAAATCATTGAACAAGGTAAGGGGGTTTAGTTATAATTTACGAAGCTCTTTGTTTCGATGTGTCACAAGGCCGAATGAATGGGGCACCCAATGAGACTCGAACACACTCGTGTAGGTTTGCTAGTCCAAGGTTGCTAACCATTACACCACCAAAGGTAAAGGGGTTTAGTTGGTGATCTTTTTTATCACGTTTATACCAGAAGTTACTGATGGGCTTGTCAACAGTTGGAGGCGTGCCAATACATAAAAGTGATACGATGAAAACTAAAAAGTTCGAACAACCGACTTTCGTAAAGTTGTAGTTATTTGTTTAGTTGTCTTTATATATATATATATATATATATATAAAACTGTTTGCATTTCGATTTGCTCAAATGCCCTAGAGGAAAGCATAAATTCTTGTCTTCTCTTTCCTTTGTTTTTTTTTTTGTTTTTTTTTTTTTTGTAAGTCTCTCTTGCTAAACAGCGATATCAAAATTTTCAAAGAAGTCTTTGTTTCTGAATTAATCAAAAATAAATTGATAACCAAAAAAAACAAAAAAACAAAACAGAGGTCTTTCTAGGGAATTATGTGTTTATGGATTTGGAGGTGTAAATAATAATAATGAAAATTGTATGTATAAATATATACATATATAGAGAGAGAGAGACAGACGGACGAACAACAACAACAAAACCAGAACTTGCCGAATTGTGGACTTTACTATTCCAGCTGACCACAGAGTAAAACAGAAAGAAAACGAAAAGAAAGATAAGTACCTGGACATTGCCAGGGAATTTTTAAAAAAATGTGGAGCATGAAAGTAACGGTGATACCAATTGTAATTGGTGCTCTTGGTACAGTCGCTAAAGGATTGATACTGGGACTGGAGTACTTGGCAATAAAAAGACGAGTAGAGACCATCCAAACTACAGCATTATTAAGATCGCCCAGTATACTGAAGAGAGTCCTTCCTGGAGACTTGAGATTTGCATTTACTCAAACTCCAGTGAGAAACCATCGGCTAACGTTGGTGTGAAAAACTCGAAAAGGAGTAAAATAATAATTAGTCACAGTCTGTTGGTCTGTCCCTAAATAACTCAGTTCATCGTTTTCCGAGCGCTAAACTATTGAATGAAGAAGTTTTTAAAATGGTGTCTTCTCTACAACAGAAATAAAGCCTCAGGGTCTCATCGCATGATTTTTCTTGCCTGGTTGAATTTGGTGTGATTTGTCAGGCTGACTAAATTTGGTCCTGGTTTCTTTGTCGAATGACATCTCAACTTTTGCGGGTTATTCAATGCCAAAGACATCCTTGTAGAAGTATAAGCTAGGCGGGGGGGGGTGATAAAAGTGTTCATATCTTACCAAAGGGTATTAGTTTGAAAGTGAATGAAATGGAGCAATTTATTCGAATTCGTTCACTTCGAAGTCGCAGTTCAGCTCTTTAACCATTACGCCACCGTGATTTTCCCTGACTAAATTCGTGTTTACAACTGGATCATAAATCTACAAATGGAGAAAAAAAATTCTTTTCTTTTTTTATGATTTTACTTTTTTTTCTTCACGTTCCAATCATATGACAATCAGTCAGGAAGATAAATAAAAGCTATATAGATATACAAGATAAGTAATGTCTACGTACACCTCTTTCTATGCTTATCTGACATTTGTTGGACACACAATGCTCTGTGTGTGTGTGAGAGAGAGAGAGAGAGACAGAGATTCTAATCCCACAAAAAAATGGTACTTCATGGTGAGATTTTTATTAGAGCAATAAACTTAAATGCTCGAAGGGAATAAAGCAATTTCCAGTACAATTTGTTACTGAATGGTAATATGATAGGGGTTAGCATTTGCGCTAATCGTCATCTTTTTCATCACCCGAACTCTTAGATATAACAGTGACATTC
>CAUZXS010000020.1:47500-145000 GCA_963585895.1 Sepioteuthis lessoniana | reverse complement strand
TTTGTTTAGCACAAATTCAATTGCAAATTGGGCAAGAAATTACTTATTTCTCTAAAGGTTTCAATTATATTGCTCCAATAAAAATCTTGCTATGGTGTATTGTTTTTTTGTTTTTTTCTTAGGTATACATACAAAGATAACTAAAAATTTTGTAATATATATATATATATCTTCCTTGCTAGGCTTAAAAGACTTATATAGTCAAAGGTAATTAATTATATTAAAAGTAATTTAGTATTTATATACAGTAATTTAATTCTCAGATTAAAAAAAGATTAAGATTTGATATGTTTTATTCATGAATATTCTTAATGAGAACCATTTCTTCTATTTTAAAGTTCTTCTATGATAGGTTTGAAGAATTTTCAGATTTCTGAATAACTTTTCAGTGTCTGGAAATTCTGTTTAAAAGCAAAATGAAAAAAAATGAAATTTTAAAAATATCCTTATAGAATGATTCATTTATCATGACTCATTTATTCAATGTTTTTATGAATAATGTTTTTAAACAAAAAATCTTCATCAATTTTAAGCATCAATAAATTTTCAAATATTGAGGAAAATATATTGCTTAAAAGCTTCTTTTTTATCTGATGTCAAAACTGGGCTGATCTGATTTGGAAACTAAATTTTTGGATTGTACAAAAATTTCGATTTTGTAAAATTGACTGATTTAGAAATGCCTTTGACTGAGACAATCAGATGATCAAACAGGTGTAAATAACTATTTGTTAAAACCAACAAGTGTAAAATTTTAAAATGTATCCATTCTTTAAATGAAAGGATTTAAAATATGACATTAGCCCATCCGAAAGTTGAGTTTCAAGAAAAATATTCATTTGGCAGGTTTCTTCTTAAATCTATTGACAAACATAAGTAGTTATTGTGGATGCATACATACATGTGTCGTGCAGGTGTGTTATGAATTTATATAAAAAGTTACCCTCATGTGGATGCGACTGAGGGGTATGTTTTATTTTATAGTCATCTTTTACACTTCCCTATCTATCTATCTATCTATCTATCTATCAGGGGATATATATATATGTGTGTGTGTGTGTGTATGTATTAATTGATGGTAAAAATCTGCATATTTTCTGCATCTTTCTTTATCAAAATAATGTTATATTTCTCCTGCAGGGTACACACACACACACACACACACACGTGTACTTGAATGTTTTGATTTTTAATCTAGTTTCGTTTTAAATGACTTTGTATGTATGTATATATATATATATATATATATATATATATATATATATATATATGCGCTTTCATTGTAAGTATATATAAATAGATAAGCTCTTTTCATGCATTTCCACACACACAGAAGAATATACATTTAAATATATATAGTACTTTTACAAATTTTACAGTAACAATTTTTTACTCTTGTTATTTTAATATATATATATATATATATATATATATATATATATATATGATTGACTCTCCATTGATTTCAATGTATGAGGGCTCAACAGTTCAGTTAAAGCTGTGAACCATTGGGCTTCTTAAACACTTGATTTATTTATAGTGGTGAAAACTATATTGGACCAGCCACACTTTTTGGATAAGTTGATAACGAAAAAATTGTACCCTAATATGCCACAGATTCTTTCAAACACACTCCGTAGGTCTTGAATTCAGAGTTTTTCCTTCTCGTAAACTGGTTGATTTTGTTTCTAAAACAGATAAGCTCAAGAGCTTAGTCCACCCTACAGTTTACCCATAGCTGGAGGGCAAACAGAAGGATTAATGTCTTTCTTTTGGCCATTAGCCCAAAGTGATATGCAAACACCCTCATCTATCTCTCTATTTATCTATCTATATCTATATCTATATATATATATATATATATATATATAGAGAGAGAGAGAGAGAGATATCTAAGTTTGTATGTTTATATATAGATATGTGTTTCTGATAATGCATTTGTCACATATGCATGTTAGTGTGAGTATGTATATGCCTGTTCTGTGGTCGTATTCTATACAGAAAACCATTCTCTTAGAATCTAAGTCTTCATTCATGGCACTGGAACCGGCAGCTTTGCTCCTTACAAAGTAAACAGTTATTCTTGATAAGAAACTGTTCTGGCAGAATTCTTCTCAATGATTGTTAATACAGATCCTATTTTACTTGACCCCTCTCAGTCGACAATGTCTGAATATTCAGTATTAGATTAGACACTTTGCTATGTTGTAATGGTTAATGAGCTTGTCAGATCATCACCATTGGGTAGTGAGTTTCACTGAAGTGGCCTTGTACCAAAACTGACTTTGTATGCGTTGTAAATAAGGTTGCCTCATTGCTGTGTAGTGATAAATGAGCTGATCTCGCTGATAGTTTCTGCTGATTAGTTGGTCTGATACTCCCTAGTTACCCCATGATTGTGGCTTTGTGTAGAAAAAAAAATTCTAGAGGTCCTTAAGGAGTAACAGTTGTCATCATAGGAAGTGAACTCTTATAACCTGAATTCAAATCCTAAACAATGCTGCCTTTTACCTAGTTCTAATAGCCATGAGAAAAGTATGTTCTCTCCTACCCCTACGGCTATGGGTAAGTAGTAGGGAAGACTAGGGTCTTTAAACTTGTTATGGCAACTAGTCTAGGAGAAGGAAAACTCTGAATTCAAGCCTGCTATAGACCTAGTGAGGGATGGATTTTACCAGACTATTCCTGACCATGAGTTAAGCCTCCACAACCAAAAGATTATGGTGCCAGTGAATAAGTTAAAATAAGCTATGTCTGAGAGACAAGGAGTTGATGTATCCTTGAGTGTCTATGGAATACATTACGGAGTTGAATTTTGGTGGTAGGGAGGCATTCATACATATGCATATATGTGTGCTGGGGCAGGCATTGAGAGTGCATTTTTGTGTGTGCCGGGATAAATTTACCTATTTGTGGATCCTTGGCCAAATCATCTGTGGGCTTATACTAATTGAACTGAGAATTCACACTCTGGGCCCTATACTGATTGTACAGGGGCTTCATACTCTGGATCCTATACTCATTGTATGGGGGCCTTTATGGTTTTGGATATATCATATAGTGTACACTCTGAGTCAAGGTTATAATATGGCACACAGCATGACAAATTATTTTTAGAAGGCATTCAGATACCTATGAACCCTAGGCCTACTATAGCTTCTGATAAATCTGATCCTGTGTTTGTGAATGTGTTTTCTAACCTGCAGACATGAAGCTATGCTTTACTACTGGGTGTTATAGCCAAAAAAGAGTAAAGTAAAAAGTAAAGTTGGTGACTATAGTCGAGGGTGACCCGAAGGCTCCCTTTTTGAGGTGTTGGGGAGGGTGCTACACCATTCCCTAGATTGCTCCACTTTGCTCTTGATCTGTACCTTATAATTCTGAGTGTTAAGCAAGGAGGCATCAAGTACCATTTTTTGAGTCTTTGGTATGACTTGACCAAGGATTGAACCCAGGTACTTTTATTTTATTCCCTCATTCATTTTGGATTTAATGTAGAGTTATTCTTATTCACCCTAATAACGAAATATGTGTGATTTTTTTTTTTTTTTTTTTTTTTTTTTTTTTTTTACAAAGGTATTTACTCTGTAATTCATGATATCCATTTTAATTCAAATTGTCAACTGTTTTTAATATTTATGTTCATCTTTTGTTTTTTTTTACAATTATTTAGTAGTTAAACCTAAATAAGTAAAGTTGGCGACCTTAGTCGAGGGTGACCCGAAGGCTCCCTTTTCAATAGCTACTACACACAGGTGTAGGGGAGAGTGCTACTCCATTTCCTCGATTGCTCCACTTTACCCTTGATCCTTACCTTATAATCCTGAGTGTTAAGCAAGGCAGCATCAAATACCATTTTTTGAGTCTTTGGTATGCATATTTACCAACCACTCCACTCAGGCAGGATATGACACGAGATCAATTTTTAAGCGAAGTTTAACAGGTTTGAATTCAGAGTTTTCCTTCTCCTAGACTGGTTGCCTTACTAGGCTGTAGAACCTAGTCTGCCCTACTATTTACCCATACTTGGAGGGAGAATAATTGGATTCATACCTTTCCCAAGGGTATTAGGGCTATATGAAATGCAATTAGCCTGGTCCAGGATTTGAACTCGGGTCGTCGTGTCCATATCCTATGACGATAACCATTACACCACAGGCACCTCCTTTGAGTCTTTGGTATGACTAAACAAACAAAACTTACAAAAAAAAAAGATACAAGAAAAGTGATATGACAAACCCACACCATAAGAAACACCTTGAAAAATGCTGAAACACTCAAACATGCACACAGATATGCATATATAAATAGAGAAGAGCTAACAGCATAAGTTATCTTCATTGGAAAAGGTCTTTGAATCCTCAACAAGACTATTTGCTTTTCCCTTTAGAAAGGCATGAATACATCTGTTCTTCCTCCTGGTATGGGTAAATAGTAGGGTATACCAGGCTCTTCAACCTTGACTTTTGCAACCAGTCTAGGAAAAGGACAACTTTGAATTTCAACCAGCTGTACATTGCTTTAAAATTGACCTTGTGCTGCATCTCGCCCATGGGGAAGAGGTTAGGTGGATTGTTATACATCTAAATGGCTGAACATAATCACATGCAAAAAGAAACCTCTTCAGAAACAACTACAACAAATATTTAAATATGAGGAAGACTTCTTATGGTGTAGTGGCTAACGTTCTGGACTACCACCTGGAAGTAAGCAAATTCAAATTACAAACACACTATTATGTTCACTTTCAGACTAATACCCTTGGGAAAGGTATGAACACCCCTATCTCCCCACCAATGGGTTAAATAGTTTCCCTGCTGTTCCACAAGGATGGCTTAGGCATTAAATTACCCACAAATGTTGATATGCCATAAAACAAAGAAACCATATAAATATGCACATACAATGAATTTGATTCCTTAACCTTTCAGCATAAAATAACCCTAGACAGGTTGACATGCAATTAAAATCACTCCATCAACCAATCAATTAATGTAAGTGGCTGACAGACACTTTTGATGAGAAAAAACCTACAGTTTCTTTGCCTATATTTTGCTTCTTCTCTAATTCATATATTTTTCCAACTTCTTTATCTTACAAGATGGCGAGTTGAAAAAGTACAGGGACCTGAGCTGTATTGACCAAATCAAAAATTAACAATGAATTAAGCACTGATTTTCTTCAAAATAGTCTCCTTGCCATTCAACACACTTGTTCCATCGATATTCCCATTAGTCGAAGCGGCTTTGAATTTTCTTTGATATGGTGTCAAACTGTACTCTAATTTCCTTTAATGTTGTCCACCTCTTCAAATGCTGCCCTTGAGAGAAATCTTCAATCTTTTTCTTTCTCCTCTTCTTTTTCTTTCTCCTCTTCTTTTCTTTCTCTTCCCTTCTCCTCATGCTTTCTCCTCCTCCTTTCCTTTCTCCTCCTTTTGTTTCCTTTCTCCTCCTCCTTTCTTATCTCCTCCACTATTTTCTTCTCTTTCTTTCCTTTCTCCTTTGCATTCTTCTCCTCTTTTTCCTTCTCCTCCTTTCCTTTCCTTTCTTCACTTTCTTTTCTTTCTCCTCCTTTCCTTTCCTTTCTTCACTTTCTTTTCTTTCTCTTCCTTTTCTTTCTCTTCCTCCCTAATCCTTCTCTTTCTATTCATTTTCTTCTTCATTAGCATTCTCCAAAGAAAAGGGATTCCATTCTGTTCTCTCCCCAATTTTGATTTTTCCTCTCTTTATTTCCTTCACCCCCTCCTCTCATCCTTCCGTTCCAACCCCACCACATCACATAACCCAACCTCCCAACATATTCCCTTTCAGCTTTTTAATCTTTTTCCCCAAGAATAAACACTCTTATCACAGAAGCCACTAAGCCCAGCTCAGATATGAAATAGCATTATCAAAGATCAAAATTCTTCATCTATTTTTCTTTCTTTCTTTTTTATTCCTTTTCAAGAATTTCCTTCTTACCACTACCATCATCATCATCAACATCATCAAAATCATCGTAATCCTCATCATTATCATCTCTCTATCTATCTTTTTCCCCCTTCTTCAGCTTCTGCCTAATTTGAATATACAAGCCATGCATGTAGAGAAATATTAAAAGGACAAACCTGAAAGTGGTTTGTCTTTTCTTCCAGGTGATATAGCCATAGGTTTAGAGCAATGGACTGGAAAGCCTAGAGTCTAAGGCTCTGTTTCAAGACCCTTAGATTTCATAGCTGGGGTAGTTGATGCATAATGACTGTCACTGGCTTGTTTAATAAAAAAATGTTTCCTCTGGATCTTCAATGCAGAATGTAAAATTTGTGCAAAAAAAGAATTTCCCAATATGAGGAATAAATTATGTATGCACTCTCTCTCTTACATATATATATATATATATATAATGTGTGTGTGTGTGTGCGCGCACATTTGTAAATGTTTTTATTAGTCTTGCAGAAGGTCACTATAATCGGGTATCCATGAAAAAAAATATTATACTGCTAATGATTTTCTGATTGACATTATTCTGTGGCAAATACCTTTATTTTTTATATATATATATATATATATATATATATATAAAGGTATTTGCCACAGAATAATGTCAATCAGAAAATCTATATATATGCCTCTCTGTTGGGATATTCAATCACATGAACACACACATACACACACATGAAGATAATATAAGCAACGAAGATGATGGTGTATAATGAAACCAAAATACTCATAACAATTACCATACAGTATAGATTTATGAAGAAAAGTTATGAAATAACATAAAATTAAGTTGGGATATATATATATATATGACTGGTAAAAGGGATAATGAGATAATGAATTTCGATGTAAAATTGTGCCTAAAATTCATTGAAGAAGTTTTAACATTGTATATCATAAATTGAAATAATGAAAAAAGGGATTGTCAAAGATCAGTAGTTTATACAAGTAGTACCTGAGAGGTACTTTAGTATAAAATCAATGTTAATATATAGCCGATATTTATGTCTATGTAAATTATGTATGTACATATGCATGTTTATACACAAGTATGTATGTATGCATGTTTGTATTTATGTATATATGAATACTTCTATATACATATACATAAGTATATATGTATGTTTTATATATTTACACACACACACACACACACACATATATATATAAGTTTGTATATGTTTGTATGTAAGTATCTATGTTTATATACATATATAAGTATGTATGTATTTTCATGTATGTATATATGTATACATAGAGTGATGAGGTTATAAATAAACATTAATTTAATGTAGGATACTACTTTATGTAGCACAGACATCTTTATATTTTTGAATTGAAATCCATTACGTTCTAATCTAAGACAAATATTATTATGATCGTATAGCCATAACGATATTTTATATATAAAAAATATTGTTTACCCTCTTAATTTATGAAACTATTTTATTTGATTTTACATTATAAATGCATTTCTCATTATTTTTTTCATTATAGAAATTGTCTTCAGTTTTTTGACACTCTTCTTTCCTTTGCTTCTATACTTTCATTCACAATCAAATATTTCAGAAAATTCAGCACTTAATATTTCAATATTGGATCTAGAATTTATTCAAATGTTTTTGTTGGTTGTGCATTGAAAAAGGAGTGCACAAAGCATTGTCAGTGGTCAGGAATTAAAGCGTGCATTACTAACAAACAGAAAAAGTTTATTAAATAAACATTTACTCTAGAAATGAATTCTAAATGATCTTTACTCTAGAATGAGATTGAAAATTATGTGCATTGAAAAAGGAGTGCACAAAGCATTGTCAGTGGTCAGGAATTAAAGCGTGCATTACTAACAAACAGAAAAAGTTTATTAAATAAACATTTACTCTAGAAATGAATTCTAAATGATTTTTACTCTAGAATGAGATTGAAAATTATGAAGGAAAGAATTGCAAATGGTGAGTGCATTTCTGTAGTAAAATTGGCCGAAAATTCACATAAATCACAAAATATCTATCTTTTATTTATACATATAATGTGTCTATAGATATACAGAGCCATTGGCATAATGGTTAAAGTATTTGCCAATGGTCCAGGAGACCAGAAATCAATCCCAAGGCAAGTCATACCAAAGACTCAAAAAATGGTACTTAATCCCTCCTTTCATAACACTCAGCATTATAAGGTATAGATTAAGGGTAAGTGGAGCAATTCATGGAAAGAAGTAGCTCCCTCCCCAATACCTCAGTGTTGTAGCTATTGAAAAGGGAGCCTTTAGGTTACCTTTGACTCCTGTTGGCTGAGTCACTTAAATTATATATGTATAAAAGAGATATCCATTATAAATGCACTAGTAATTCTCTCTTGGATCATAACAATCAAATATACAGTGAAAATATTAGATCAGAATTTTTAAAAAATGTGTGGGGCTACAAACTTATTTATGCTAAGATATAAAGTGAGAAAGAAAAAGAAAGAAATATATCTACATTATCAGCCTATCACAGAGAAGCCTATTTTTCTTTTTTCAAACAATAATTAAGCTTGAAAATTTGAATAAAATTATTCCTATTTTAACAAACAAAATTTGTAATGAGGTTAATATTAACTCTAATGGCAATAGAGGGAAAGCATAGTGGGAAAACAGCCTCTAATATATATATATATATATATATATATATATATATATATATATATATATATAATAAAATCAATAAATATTTCATTTACAATAAATGGTGCATTTATATTTTTTATGTAGAAACATTCATAATGAAGAATGAATGTTTAATAATATATCATCATTAATGAATATTAATAATAAATACTTGCTATCTAATATATATATATACATTGTCCAGTGACAAAAGCTGCTGATGGTGCCAGAGGTGGCAGTACCAGCTTAGCCACTGAAACTCTGGCATCACCCCTGGATGGTGGTTGATGAGGAGAGTGTATCACACATGTTTTCATATGTTGAATGATAAAATTAATATATACTTTCCATCTTACATGTATATATGATAATCAATTATCATATAAATGTACAATGTGTGTATACCCCCTCTCTCTCTCTCACACTCGCTCTCTCTCTCTCTCTCTCTCTCTCTATCTATATATATATATATATATATATACATGAAAATGCAGAATTAGATAGATACTTGTGTAAAGAAGGAGAACAGAATAGTTGTGTACAGAGACTTTCCAAATATCTTTTATATATCAACTTATACAAATTTTTTACGGGCGGACAAATTTTTGTCGGATTGCTTAACTTAAGTTAAATATCAAGTGCAAATTTTATTCAAGTGTAGATAACTTTCTCCCTTAATTCAGTGCCTATAAAAATAGAATTGAAAATGTCATATATCAGTGAATTGAGTTTATTTATATATATATATATATATATATATATATATATATATATATATATATATATATATGTGTGTGTGTGTGTGTATGTGTGTGAAAAACCATAGCAGATGTATTCATATGATAAACTCATTGATCTTAAAGAAGGAAAATAGTTTAAAAGAGGCATTGAAAATCACTTACACAAAAGCACCTGTTACTGTTAAATAATTCAGTTCAGTAATTTGTTACTCACTTTCATTATAATCCAAAATTCTCATTTTTTTATTAATTTTTAAGCCTATTGTTTATCTTATTTCTTTTTCAAGTTTATTTTTGTCTTGCTTTTCATTTTGATTTTATCAAGGTTGTAAAAAAAACAAATGAAATAAACCAGAAGCATCAAATGGTATAATGGTTAACAAGCTAGGCTAGTAAGTTCAATTCTCACTGGGTACCCCATACTTCTGGCCTTCAGACTAAGCTAAGCTTATTAGATGACAACAAGCAGGCTCATATAATCTGTCATATAATGACTTGTATTTATTTAATAGATTCCTTAACATAAAATTCTGGTAAATTGGGAGCCTCAAATCTCACAGGGTACTCCATACATCTGGCCTTTAGCCACAACTAAGCTCAGCTAAGTAAAAATGAATAAATTCTGGAAATTAAAAGAAATAAAAATCTTGGTCAGTATAGGTCTTTTACAGGGTGTCAATTTCACAGCCAAAGTCTGTAGAATCTTAAATAGACTTTGTACTTCTATAGAAGAATAGAAGTACACAAAATGGACATTTTAAAATGTACATGTGAATAAATTAACTAAGTGGATCTCAGCACATTTTAATATTTTCATATGAAATGATATACATGTAATTCTATATGTACATGAACAAATATTTTTTTAGATTAACTTTGAAAAGTATAAATTTATCCAACCCCTTCACAACTGGCAGGGTACAATGATTTTTTCAGCAAAGCACAATTGGTTTGAACCAGAGTTTTCCTTCTCCAAAACTGGTTGCTAACCAAGGCTAAAGAGACCAGTCTACTCAATTATTTTCCCATGTTAGGTAAGATGAAAAGAAAACTGCAACAAAATCACTTGTTTTAGTGACTGTAATATGCTGTATGTATTTGATAAGACCAGAGTTGATTACATTCATGAAGGACTTTCTTAGCGGTGGGGTTCAATTGGGAATAATTTGTTCAGTTAGCTTGAAGCTGACCCTGATCAGGAATGTATTTTAGCTCCTACTGTATCTGAACATGGTTTACTATGTAGATAAGGACTATATCTTAACCACTTATCAAGTGGGAAACATTGAGAAAATAGCCTAACACACACATACACACACACACATATATATATATATATATATATATATATATATATATATATATATATATATATATATGTATATGCTGGAAATTTGATCTCTTGTCAAAAATTAGAAACTGTTGTATATCTATACATGTCTCTATATGTGTGTGCATACAGATATATATATATTTATATATATATAAATTGGTCAGTCTGCAACTTGATTCTTAGTTATTGGTTGAATTTTGATCTGACATTTTCACTAATATGTATAAAAATATTTTTTTATTGCTTTCCACTATCTTTAGCACTAAATTCTTTTTTTTTTAGTTTTGACCATTTTCTCTGCTAATAAATGAAATATTTCTGTCATGAAATAAAAATTTGTTAATTAATCACTAAATTTTTAAACTGTTGTACAAAAATTGACTCAGTAAAATTTGGCATGCAACATTTAACTTCCCGATTCATAAAAATAACAAAAGCAAGCTTTTTTGTCTTTGTTTATTTCAAATATCATAAATGATTTTCTCATTATTTCCTTATTATAGAAATAGTTATTAATTTTTTAGTCATCCTCATGTCAAATGATGTTTACTATAGAAATGCATAACAAACATTTTTATTGTAGAAATGTATTGTAAACGTTTTACTATAGAAATGCGTCGAAAATCTCGAAAGGGTTTTCTTTTTTTGTTAGATATTGATGAAAGTATTACAAACAGATTACAGGTGTTATATTGACAATATAAATTAACGGTTAGTAATTTTACTATAGTAAAGTATGACAATTAATTTTATTATGGAAATGCATTGTACATTTGGTTTTGAATGTATCTTGCATTGTTTTGTGAATAATTTAATCCTTTTATCCGCTTGTCTAAAATTTAATTTCACATGAGATGAATCTTGATATTTTATGTATTTACCCTCCACTGATGTTGTTAAAAAAAATAAACATGACTTAATTTGAGGACCACAAATAATGGTTGGTTGAAATTCAGAATCATATGACTATGAATTGACCAATGAGGATAACTGTTTCTGAACACTGCACAAGTCCTCTCTCTCTCTCTCTCTCATTCATAAAGAAAATTCTGTTGCCGAATCAAGATTGTTAACAGTTACTTTCATAGTAATGTTTTAATCTATCAAACAGAATAATTTCATATTGGTCTGATTAAAAAGCATTTTATTGAGTTATAAAGCTTAAATGAATTTTCCATAGTAAAGCATTTTAAATAATTTTATTTAGAAATGCATTATAAATGAAGATACATTGAAAATCTATTTTACTATAAATGTTGTAAGGTACCTTGGTTTGTGTAATGGTTAGTTAGCAAGCTAGACTAGAAAACCTTCATGAGTGAATTTGAGTCTAATTGGGTGCTCAATTCATACAGCCTAGTGCTACATCTAAGCAAAGCACTTAGTAAATTACTATAAATATTGCATTTTCTTTCATATAAAAAGGACTGAATTTAATCAATTACAAGCATGAAAAAGTTTCCAGTAAATAACTGCTTCTTCAACTTAGGCTCTAATTTAAAAAAAGAAAAGTGCTGGGGAATTTTGTTCACTCTTTATATTTTGATTAAAATTTATCAATCGAACAATAATAAATGTTTTCCATAAGTCAATCACATTGATTAAAGCAGATTTTTTTTTTTAATTTTCCACCTTATTTTTTATTATTACAGAAGATTATATGATAAATATCTACAAAAACTTTTTAAAAGAAAGAGTTCTTTTGTAAATTTAAATTTTAACATTGAATTAGTTTTATGTTTTTGTCTCTTTTGAAATATTATTTATTTTATATCAAAATATACTTTTATCTTGATTTTTATTAAAACTTCCTGCCTTGTAAGCTGAGGCTGTAAAATACACTGTCTGTATCTCTGCAGAGGGTTTGGTTGGTTGGTTGGTTGGTTTTTAAGGAATATCAACCATCATAGGTTATTTAATTCTAAATCCATTTTTATACATAGAAACAGTTCTATCTCAACTATTTCAAACAATTCAGTTGAACTTAAGTACAGTTTCATTGTCAAAAAAAAATTCTATTTCAAATAATTTAGTTTAGCATACAAAAACAGTTCTATTTCAAACAATTCAGTCTAGTATAAGTACATAGTTTAATTCTATTTGAACTATAGATAGGACCCTATCAGGTGCTCCACCTCCAAGCAAGAGTGGACCCAGAAGCGATGGCAATGAAGGGGTATTCGGAATTCCCCAAAGTGCCAGCATTACTGAAACCTCTCCATCAAATTATTTTGTGTCATATCTAGGACACCCATTGGGAGGAGGTCTTATCCCTTTGCACAGAAGCAGCTGGTGTATTCTATTGCCCCAGTCAATTGGGCAATCTGCAGAGGGTGTACGACCCCACCAACAAGGCCACATTTAGGCTGAGGGTGACAATCCGTAATGCTTGATGACAAGATCCTAGTTGCTGAGTAGTCTGTGACCCATTGTCCGAAGTGGTCATATCACTTGCAACACTCCACTTTGACTCTTACTGGGCTAGACAGGCAGTTGGAAAGGCCCAGTCTGATTAATCAGCTGGTTATGTCAAGCCCTAGCACCCATATGATTGTCCCAAGTGTATTCTTCAAATTGCTCTTCTACCAAACAAATATCCAAGCCTATTTTATCTTAAAGGTACAAGACTGAGGGTGAAGGTCTATTACACTGAAATGGCAATGTCTAAAGCCAGTTAAACTGTGTGCTAACAAATGATTGATATAAACTAGAACTATTAGTGCTTGATAACAATACTTGAAACCATATCATCAGTATGACTCTAAACTGCATCTGATCGAGAGACTCCAGTTGTGGAGTTTGGGAAAAGTAGAGTACCCCTTTATTACCATTACTCTCAGATCCATTCAGACCATGTGTGTTAGTATCTGATCTGTGGGTCAAACAATTGTCCAATCATTTACTAAGGATTATCATCATTATTATTAGTAGTAGTTATTTTAAACAAAACAAAGATAGAAAAATTGTTTTTATTAGATAGGAATGAATGATAAAAAGAATTGCTAATGTTAAATAGCAATACTTGAAATAATTTAAATGTGCACAAACAAATGATTAATATTAAATAGAATTATTAGTGTTTGATAACAATACTTGAAATTATTTTACTGTATGCAAATAAATGAGCTCTGGTTCATTTAAAACTAATGTTACCAACAAACTATTCACTTACAAATTATATATATTCTATTTCAACTCTTGAAGTTCACAAATTCAAAAATTTTAAAGCATGGGTACATACACACACACACACACACACATATATATATATATATATATATATATAAGTTGGCTGACTGTTGTCAAGCATAATTCTAAGGTTCCCTTTTGAATAGCTACTACTCCAGGGTGTAGAAGAGGGTGCTTCTCCTTTCCCTGAATTACTCCACTTACATTTGACCCATACCTTATAATGCTGAGTGTTAAAGCAAGAAGGCATCAAGTAATATTTTTTTGAGACTTTAGTATAACTAAACCTGGGATTGAACCCCAGTTTCCCAGACCATTGGCAAACACTTTACCATTGTGCAAATGGGCTGGTCATATATATATATATATATATATGTGTGTGTGTGTGTGTGTGTGTGTGTGTGTGTGTGTGTGTGCCATAAAACACAACCAAATTGAACCATTCATAAACACTTGACTTGATAAAATTTTAAAGGGCTGCTGGTCAGAATAGAGGGCACATCTAAATTTTATTTTTTTGATAAGAACACATTTAGAATATATTCTCTTATCACATGATCAAACAAATACTTCAAAAAATTTCAAAATCCAGCTTTATCAGCTCCCCATTTAAAACTTTTGTGAAGTAACCAAGCATTTAAACAGACAATAATCATTGTCTCATGAAGAGTGAAATCAAACTATCTTTGTATTCTTATCTACCTGACTCTGGATTCCTATCTATTTGTCTATCTATCTCTGAATACATATCCAATTGCATTTATATTCCAGTCTATTTATATATATATATATACATATATATTTAAGCATGTTTGATTAAATAATAAAGTCACATTTTTTCTAAATAATTTTATTAAGATCTTTTCAAATTTCCTGATAAGTGTCTTGGTTTCAGGTTGGAATTGGTAGATGAATTAACCAAAATTGTCCCGAGCACTTTCAGGCCTTTCATAGGCCATCATCAGGGGTTGCTTGCATGTGTAAAGAGTTTTTTGTGTTTTTTTTTTAAAGAGTTTTTGAAAGTTTTTAGGTTTTTATAACATAACAAAATTATGTAAACATGGAGTTGGATAAAACTGAGATGCTGATGAATTTAAAAAACAGAACGCTATCAACGGAAATAGAATATTATCAAGAAATATGGAAAAAAAAAATTATATATATGGTGTGTATATGCATGCTTTATATATATATATATATATATATATATATATATGTTCATACATATATGTATATTTATATATATTTGGTGTGTATGTCCATACATATATGTATATTTATATATATTTGGTGTATATATGCATACTTATATATAAGGTTGAATTAATAATCTGCAACTTGGTACTTAGATACTAGCAGAATTTTGATTTGATGTTCTCACTGTATAGAATATGAACATATATATATATATATATATATATATATATGTGTGTATGTGTATGTATCTATTTGTATATGTGTAGGTATTCATGTGTGTGTGTATATATATATATATATATATATATATAAACACACACACACACAAATACATATAATTATGCTTATTTAAGCTGAAGTCAGAGTATTGACTTAGAAGGAAATAATGTTGAAAAATAATTATTCAATGTATAATTCAATTGCTTTTCATGTATATATATGTATATATATATGCATGCTTTAAAGTTTTTGACTTTGTGAACTTCAAGTGTTGAAATAGAAATACTTTTTGACAATTTCATTCTTTTCTATGTAGAATTTTCAAACACAGAAAATATTTGAGAAAAATATTCACAAATCATAATTAGTTTTGTTCCTCATTGATTTTGTTTTATTTATTTATTTATTTTTACATATTCAGCCCCAATAACATTTGATTGTGTAACATTTGATAAATGCTATCATTAACCTGCGAGGTTAAACCTATGTCTGACTCAAGGCCAGGTTTTATAAACTAACCTTGCAACAGTACTTAAACTATTTAATTTCAAAGAACAAGATTTTTTTACTATTGTATCAGAGGCTAAATTTTATATCTATGCATTCTTATAATTTGCACATAGGTAAAATATTAATTAATTTAATGAAATTACGAAAAGTTAATATTTTCATAATTTATATTTGCTTTATAATTGATTCTACACTCTAAATTAAATAAAAAAATAATCTAAAAATAATGATCAATAAACTAATTGATTGATTTTCATGGCATGTCAATTGATCTGGGTTTATTTTAAGCCAACTTTTTATTCACATATTTTATGTTGTTTAAGGGTTTACTTTTTTTTTGCGTAGAGTTATAACATCATGATCATGTTATGCCTCTAGCATGGATTTCTCTGACTCTCCCTTGCACAATCGCCTCTCTTGTCTATTGCTTTCAGCAGGTCTTCTAGGCTTGTGTCTGCGCAGAGCTGCTGTTGATAATTTCTGGCTGGTCATCCAATACTTGCTTGTCCATGTGAAGGGGTCTAGAGGAGCATGTCACTTTTGAGTTCATCCTTCAAAACTGATCTATTTGACCCATTGATGGGATCCTAACAAGTACTGCCATTCTGGGTCAGAGTAGACATGGGAGTAATGGGCAATGAAGGAGTACTCCATACTCCACCAGAATTCCAGGACTGGTGCCTCACAACTAGATATAGTTTAGTATCCTATCCAAGACACCTGGGCAGGGATATCTTATACTCTGCATGAGATTCAGTCTGTGTGTTCTAAGCAGAACTGAACCTAAACCAATAGGACCAACTGCTCTCAATGGGGCCCTAGAATGTAATCTATTCTTGATTCTTCAAGTGCACATAATAATATATTGCAATATATATGTTCCCTATTGGGCCCCACACCTCCTAAGGCCTTGATTCTAAGTCTCACTGACAGTTTGAATAAAATAAAAATGATGAAACAGAACCAAAAAACATGAAAAATATATACTGATAAATAATGAAATAAAAAAAGTATAAGTAAAGGCAATTCAATACAATTAGAAATATAGCCATGTTTTTAATGTGATACTGGTTTCATGATAGTCAAGTCGCTGAGTATTCAAAAGGTTAATAGCTACAAATAGAAATTAATTTTCATTAAAAATGTATTTTAGCTTCACAGTATATTTTTGAAATATTTATTCCCTATAAGAACTGATATCAATAGTAACTGCTTCTAGAATATCATTTCTGTGATATCAGATGATGAATTCATTCATCATTGCTCTGTTTGTGGCTTTTGAATCTCTTGTTTAGATTTTACAAGTATTGAAATTTTACAGTTTATACAGAAATGTTTTTTTCTTTATTTTGCAATGAAAGAATGAATAAATGAAGATAACTTCAGATCTTCACCGGGAAGTAATGTTTAACAAGCAGTTAATAGAGAAGTGAGTTCAATCCTCACTCAGTGCCCCTCTCTAAGGCTTTGTAGTAAATACAAATAAATAAACAAATGACTAAATAAAAAGATAACTTTTCCTAAAAATGTTAATAGACGAAATGTTACCCAAAAATTTAGGGACTTTGAACAAATTAACAAATCATTGACAAGTTACTTGGTATTTCTCATATGACTGATGGTTATCATCAGACAAAAAAAAATTTGGCAACCAAAGTTCAAATCCTGGTTAAGGCTGTTTACAAGCCACAAAATGAAAATTTTTTGAAAGGTATAAATCTGACAAGTCTTCTCCCAGCAATGGGCTCTTGGTATGGCTTTCAGTCTAGAAGAAAAATTCTGAATTAAAACCAGTTGTAATCTACTAAAAAATTAGCCTTGCTCATAGTGGAGGGGTTGGGTAAATACATGCTTGGTATTTCCCATATCTTGCCAGTTACTTTATGAATCTCTTGAAATCATTTCCTGAACAAATGAAGAATTGTTTTTTGCTATTAAATTTTTTTTTCTTTGAGGATGCTATTTCACATTCTAAGTTCCCTGAACTTTTTGGAAAATTCTTTTTATACTGAACACTTGTCATATAACACTAATATAAATTGGGGATGTCCTCGTGGTGTAATGGTTAAAGCGCTGGACTGCGGAATCGTAGTAAGCGAGTTCGAATTCCAGTCGCTCTATTATGTTCACTTTTGGGCAAATACCCTTGGGAAAGGTATGAACCCCCTTATCCTCCCAGCTATGGGTTAAATAGTACCACTACTGTTCTTCTCGGAGAATGGCTTTGGCATTAAATAACCAACAAAGGTTGATATGCCATTAAACAAAAAAAAGAAAAACTGATATAAATTCCTTGTAAGTAGTTACTAATATATGAAAAGCTGCTGGGTAATTAATGAACAGGCGCATATAATGATCCCATCATTCTTTTATTTGGATATTGATACGTGTCAAATGATTCTTATGAAAAAGATTCTATCCAAAAGTTTTGTGAATATGAATAGATTGATCAATGTGTTCATCTTGAAAATCATCTATCATTTCCCATGTTGAACCAGATATTTCATGCATATTGGCTCAAATTTGGAATTATAGATCAAATAAAGCAACCACCTTTTCTAACAAAGTTTTTCTTTTGAAGAAACCAATTTGTGCCTTAAATTCCTTGGATGCTTGGGTACCATTTCATGAAAATAAAATTTCAGTCTTCGTATTTTATGTTTTTATGTCAGTTTTAATAATATTTTGGAAACTCCTGGCAATTTAAAAAAAAAAATTAATTTTAGTTCATTGATTAGTGCATTTATAATTAAAAATGGGTTTTATTGGCTTTTATCAAAAAATATTTACAGTTTAAAATTAAAATTGAAAAAATACTTGGCTCTGAACTTGATAGAATTATTAAATAAAAACTTTAATAAACTTTCTATTTTCATGCAGTTGTGAGAGAAAGAACAATTTGTTTTCAAAAGTAAGCACTGTTATGACACTTAGAAAAAAGAATCTATTCTGCTTATTTGTAATATAATGATCTGATGTTTATATGTGTATTAATGTAACACAGAAAAAAGGTTAGGTTTTTGTAAGCAAAAATTGCATAACTCAAACTTCAAGAAAAAAGCAATTTCCAATCCGATTTACAAGTAAATAACACTTGTGTAAAATCTGCATCTTGCTCACCCTGATTGTTGTAGTTTCTTTTAGATAACAAGCAAACGCTAATAATAGAGTACTTTCCCTTATCTATTTTCTGATTTACAATTATAATATGAATGTTATAAATAAGTTGTGACTCAACATTGAGCTTAATTGTTGTGGAAGACATCTTTTAAGTGAGTTAAATAGTATTCTTTCATAGAATTCTTTATGATGTTTATACATCTTTATTTTTAATTGCATATTTAATTAACCTCTTTGTTGAATGTGAACCAGAGTGAATAAAATTAGCTAAGGTTAATGACACATTCAAAAGCGATTTTAACCCAGGCAATTTGAGATTACCTCTGTAGTCACCTGCTAAAAATGAGAACGGCGTTTAAGTACTTGATTGTCTTTGTACAAAAAAAATATGGTACCTTTTTTTTTTTTCTTTTTTTTTTTTTTTGCTTTTATTCCTCCAGACCTGTTAAATGTTCTTTCCTCTTTTTCCTTTTTTTTTTTTTTTCCTTTTTTATCTTTTACATAATGAACTATTAGTGTTTGTGAAGTTTTAACATATATCTGCCTCCGATAGAGATGAAGGCTAAAAACATATTGAAGAATTATTCCCACTCTCTCTACTGTACTTCTCCGTTAGCCACTTCAATGGGCTTGGTGTGGCTATGGGCATTGGTCAGAGGGGGAGTGGGCTTTTAATAAAAACTTAAGAAATGTGTACAAAAGAAATAAGCCTTGCAGACAGTTTGTAAACATCACAGGCAACAGTGGCGCCACAAATGGCAGATTTGAGTATCTGGTGGCACAAGATTCAAATTGTGCCTGAAGAAATCAAGTTGGACAAACTAAAATGCTGGATGAGTGAGCTCCTTCTCAGCTTACTTCCTTACCACACTTTGTTCTGGACACAAAAATACATTTATTTCAAACAGTCAAAATTAAAAGAGAAATATATGAAATAAATAATAAAGTTTCAAACCATTAGTGATAAACAATGTACTAAGGTAGAAGTTTCTTTAACTCTTAGAACCTAAGCAGCAGGTACTTGTACCGCTATTTAGAAGTATGTATATGGAGTTTCCTGCTGAGATATTCTCGGTTCTAATTTGTTATTGCATATACAATGTTTTAATATGTTATTTAATAGTTTCACAGGTTGTTAAATACAAATTACATATTACATTTTTAGGTATTTTTCAGACAGTCTCCCAGGTTAAGGGCACAGGTGTTGAGGACAGCCCAGGAGTGTTGATGGTTCAGGTTTCTAAGGTTTAAAAATGTATTCCCCTCTTTTAATTCTGACTGAATAAAGAGAGAATTGAACAGAGATAGATAGATTGAAACAGAATGCGATAAATAGATAGATATAGATAGATAATTAGATTGATATAAACATAGATAGATAGATAGATAGATAGAAACCGAATGAGATGGATAGATAGATAGATAGATAGATAGAAACAGAATGAGATAGATAGATTGATAGAAACAGAATGAGATAGATAGATAGATAGATAGAAACAGAATGAGATAGATAGATAGAAACAGAATGAGATAGATAGATAGAAACAGAATGAGATAGATAGATAGAAACAGAATGAGATAGATGGATAGATAGATAGATAGAAACAGAATGAGATAGATGGATATAGATAGATAATTTGATTAATAGATAGATAGATACTGTGAGGTTGAAATTATATTAAGATACATTTCTTGTTGCATAGACATTTTTTAACAGACATTGCTGTCCTTTCCTTTTTTTTTTTTCTTTAAACCTTTTACTAACCTGTAGTCAAGACAAAGGGGATGTAGATCCTACCTCCATAAACATACAAATAAAATTTGTTTGTAGGAAAAAGAAAAAGTTATGATTAAAGTCCATTCTTTATGGAACATTACAATAATTGTTTAAAACCAGCAACATGAAACTTTTTTGTTATTATTGCTGCTGTTGTTTTTTTTTTTTTTGTGTTTTATTTTTTGTTGTTTTTTTTCCTGACTCATCTATAAAATTTAGCTGAACTTCCTAATTAAACAATAAAAGCATAAACTCAAAATATTTATCCAAAATATGTAATATAAAATACATTAAGAGCCCCTGAGATTGGCATGGGAAGTGGTCTTCAAACAATCTTTTTACATCTGACTCATGAGTTCAGAGAGAGAGAGAAAGAGAGGGGGGAGGGGGCCATGAAATTTTGAATGGGCTCCGTAATTTCAGAATGAAAGAATAAACTCAATATATTCATTCGTATGTAATATAAAATACATTAAAGAGACAAAAATAGATTGTCAATAATAGCCTGGGTGCATCAGACAACAAATTTTTGTATAATAGTTATAAAATAGTTTTTAAATACAATATTACTGTATAAAATTATCTTGGAAGGGAAGATATGTATGTGGCTGAGTAAACGTTAATTGAAGAGTCAAGATTGTGTTTTCATTTTTTTTTTCTTCATCATTACGATTTTTTTTTATCAGCGCTGGAATCACTACATAAATGGATGCATGACAAATCTTGAAATACTTTGTCCAAAATATGGGCTATTCAATCAAAACCGAAAAAGAGTTAAAAATTTTTAGTTATCACAACACTATAGCTGAAAATTGTTAAAATAGTCACTGTACTAAAACTAGTAATTACCATTGATTCTATAACCTTCAAAATGTTAGTTATTACATCACTATAGCCAAAAATGATTAAAGAAGGTATTTACCTAATGTTTTGAATTTATAATGTTCCATCAAAATTAATGAAATCAAGGTATCTTTACCTCAGGCAAAAATTAACTTTTTATTAAAACGATGTATGTATTTACTCACCCCACCACCACCACAAAAAGGAAAAGACACAAGGTCAATTTTTAAGCAGGGGTAATGCTGGTTTGAATACAAAATTTTCTTTCTCCTAGACTGGTTGCCTTACCAAGGCTAAAGAACCCCAGCCTGACTGACAATTTACCTAGAGCTAATGGTAGAACAGATGGATTCTTATTTTCTTACTTTGTTTTAATCACATATCAACCTTCAAAAGTTTTGTTTTGAACAATTTTGTGGTATATCAACCATTTTAGGTTATTTAATGCCAAATTCTGTTTATACATATAAATTAAATATATATGATTTGTAAACATATTTTTGTCAACATTTTTAAACAAGCTAAAGCTCATTCTTTTGTACACAGTTGAATGGTTTGAAGTATTGTTATGCATCCCTAACAATTCATTTAAACATCAATCATTTATTTACACACAGATAAATGATCAAATAGTTCTACTTCAAACAATTCAAGTTAGCATAAGTCAAGAAAGTTAAACGGTTCTTAGTATCGCTATGTATCACTAACAATTCAATTAAACATCAGTCATTTTGTTTACACACAGTTAACTGATCAAACAGTTCTATTTCTAACAATTCAATTTAGCATAATTCCCTTATTTGCACTCAGTTTAAATGTCAAACAGTTTTATTTGACCCGTCGATAGGACTCAATCAGGGGCTACCAGAGTGGACCTGGGAGTGATGACAATGAAGGGGTACTCCACATTCCCGAAAGATCCAGCATTACTGGAGCCTCACCATCAGACTGTTTAGTGACATATCCAGGACACTCTTGGGAGAGTCTTACCCCTCTGCAGAGATGCAATCAGTGTATTTCACAGTCCCAGCTGACTGGTCTCTTCATAGGTTATTTAATGCCAAAGTAATCCTTGTGGAAGAACAGTAGTTGTACTATTTAACCCATAGCTTAGGTGGGGATAAGGGAGTTCATACCTTTCCCCATGGGTACTAGTCTGAAAAAAAAACACAATAGCAGTACTAGTTCAAACTAACTCACTTACAACGATGTTGTAATCCAACACACTATCCCTCACACTATGGGGACTCTCCAACACATGGATTTGTGCCTTTCCCAAGAGTATTAGTATGAAGGGAAACACACACTGCTTTGTTCAGGATTTGAACTCTGGTCACCAATTCCATTTCCTTCAATGACAACCATTGTGCAAAGTGTTCAAGCAGTCACTGTTGTAAACTTGATGATTACTGTCCCTTCTATAACCTTTAAAATGTGGCCGTGGTGTAATGGTTATCGTCGTAGGAAATGGACATGGCAATACGAGTTCAAACCCTGGACGAGACTGATTGCATTTCACATAGCACTAATACCCTTGGGAAAGGTATGAATCCAATTATTCTCCCTCCAGCTATGGGTAAATAGTAGGGCAGACTAGGTTCTTCAGCCTTGGTGAGGCAACTAGTCTAGGAGAAGGAAAACTCTGAATTCAAACCTGTTAAACTCCGCTTAAAAATTGACCTTGTGTCGTATCCTGCCCGAGCGGAGGGGTTGGTAAATATGATAACCTTTAAAATGTTGGTTATCACGTCAGTTTAGCTGAAAAGTTTAAGTAATCACTGTTGTAAAAGTAGTAATCACAATATACTCTATAGCATAAAGTTAGGTCAAAAGCATCTTAAATTCAAAATTTTAGAATCTTGGGCACAATCAGCGCTGGGTTGTTACCAGCTACTCATTGACAATTTCTAACCAAGTAAAGCACCCTTCTAATTACGGTTAGTCTAGGACTTGTAAAATCAATAATACCTGTCAATTATAAATATCTTTTTAAGTCTGGCTCAAAGCCCAAGCCAATCTGATACCATTTTCAATCAATCAAATAGTTTTATGAATAAAGCCATGCGATTATTAGTTGATGGTTTCACTAACACAGACTGGTCTTACCCAGGAGCAGTGGTTTCTCATCTAGCCTCAAAGATCATTACAACCATGGCAAGTTAGATATGCACTGTGTGAGGATCAAACTCATTAGTCAGACAATTCCAAGCTTTGTAAAAATTAAAATTTATAGCTCTCTCTTTCTCACCAGTTTTTGCCTATGTTTATATATATATATATATATATATATATATATATATATATATATATATAGAGGATGTTTCCAGTAATCTAAATAATTTTCTCTCAGGGCATCTCTTGGGGTAATGTGGATGACTTGCCTTAGCCTATCTCTTCTTCAAGTAACATGCAACAGATTGCACTATGATGCAGGGTACCAGTAGCAAGGAAGAATCCTTTACCTGAGCTATTATCACATAGTCAAAAAGGATTGTTTTTGACAAAGTTAAAAGGCTTCAAGAACCCTTATATTAACCTATAGCTGGAGGATGGGGGTTGGATTCATGCCTTTGTTTAAACACATTAATACAAAATGAATGCAAATAATTCCTGGCAGAGTTTGAACTTGGTTAGCTGTTGGGTATAAACATCTGTTTAATATGTGTGTGTTCGCCAGTGGTCCAGGAAACTAGGGTTCATTCCCAGGTCAAGTCATACTTTCCTACACCTCAGTGAAGTAGCTATTGAAAAGGGAGTCTTCGGGTCATGCTCAACTATAGTCGGCCAACTTGCTCGCTTATAACAGTATACTATTTGTTACTTATTAACTGTACATACTTCAATTTAGATAAAAACTGAAAATTTATCGAATTAGTAAGATTTGAGCACATTTTGACAACATAAAAACCTGGTAACATTTTAGAGGGAGCTTTATTTCTAATGTGAGTATGATGCTAAACTGGATCCTTTCTCTGGATCCATCAAGTTCACTAAGCCAAATATTTACCTTTTGGTTTAAATTGTATAGTTTAGGAAACTAGCTGAAAATTTCCATGTGAGAAACAAGTGATGAGATTTTCATCATGCTTTTTTTTAATCACCAGAAAGTCAGGATTTAAACAAACTATTCTGTTGTTTTTAAATTTGTACTATTTGTAGCTACTACCAGGGAAACATTAATCATTATCCACCTTAGTGATGTTTTTTTAACTTATATTCCATGTTTCAAATAATAATTCACTGTAAAAATCTAGATTTCCTAAGATGTAGATATCCGAAATCTTTTGATTACCTCAATGCCAGATATTTAAATAAGATCCAAGAGTTCATGTTAGTAAGGATTTTAAATATGGTATTATTCAATGACTACATATTTCAAATCTGTGATCTCTTACTGGGACCAGTTCCTCAACGTTTTATTTTAGATTTTATATCGTCCTGAAAATATATAATAATTTCATAGGTTAGTCTTAAATGTTAAAACTCTTATTTAGTAATGCTATACCTGTGGCAAGAAAAAAGTCACAATTTTGACGTAGAAAAAAATGAGAAAAAGTCACAATTAATTTATCATGGCTGGTTAGGGTTAAGTTTTGTTGAGAAAAATGTTTTTGATTTAAGTGAGACATTAAAGATTTATTGAGTAAATGCTCTAGGTTTAAAATTATTTTTCAACAATGATCATTTCCCATGACTTTTTTTACCTGTAAATGCTATACCACATACAAAAGTTTATTGGTTTGGTGTTATTTTGTAAGTTTCTTGTTTCTTTTTATAGTTCTTATTTCTGGGGGAATAGGGTGAAACTGTACCTTTTAAGGTAAGAACATACTCTCTTCATAAAAAACTTTCTCTTTAGAAAGAGTTCCTTTCAACCTTCCCCCAAATAAAAGTTGTATACCATATGACTCGACTGGTTGATTAGTCCAGTACACCTATTGTATTTACACTTATATGTGGAAAGATGGATGTCAAGTCACTTTTGACATAGAGAGTATTTTCATTGTCTAGTCTGCTACTAATTAAAAAATTTGTTATTTGGATGTACCTCGCATTTGACGTGTGAACTGGGACATGTGACCAGGTTCCAGGAAGTCTTCCACATTTAACTTTCTAAGTTTGGACATTTTTTTTTTTCTAGGCAATCATTTGTTTGTTTGTTTTTGATTATTATTTTATTTTATTTTCCTCCAATCCCATTTCACTGTTCGGTGTGTTCTCACATGATGAGAGTCGTTTCCCAGTAAATAATTTGCTTGAAGGGACTGATCTATCATTATCATCATTGAAAATTTTGAACTGCGTAATTTCATGCATACATACACACACTCATTCATTCATACATATAGGTAGACACACATTTATGTTTGTATAGAGAGATGATCATTCTTTATAAACATGCAATCGCACATGTGTACACATACATATATATACCATGATATGTGCACGATGTAATCATTCTAAATTTTGGTTAGAGCAGTTTTGTATAGAGACGTATCAATCTATCTATCTTAAGGTATAGATGTATATATAAAAGTAAAAAGTAAAGTTGGCGACTGTAGTTGAGGGTGACCCAAAGACTCGCTTTTCAATAGCTACTATACTGAGGTGTAGAAGATGCTACTCCTTTCCTTGGATTGCTCCACTTACTCTTGATCCATACCTTATAATCCTGAGTGTTAAGCAAGGAGTGTGTATGTGTATATAAACAAAAATGACTAAATATATAAACTTGTTTTATCATTTGTTGTTCTTTACCAACTATGAGTTGTCAATAGATTCCAGTTCACAATGAAAGATATCTCCAGAACAAAAGTTCAGGAAATATTCTTCATTATGTACTGGAATTTCGTGGAAGCCAATAGTTTTGAAAAGGACTGTAGACACATATATATACACATACATAGATTGATAGATACTAAACTTTGCTTGGTCTGTTATCCCAGTCTGTATCTGACACCCATATCAACCATAGAATGGCCTACCTACCTTGAAAATCAACATTCAAAATTCTGGATTTTACCTGGATTTGAACATTGACCACTGATACCAGTGGAAATTTGCTCCACATGGGAGTACATGAGAATATATATTCTAGTTATTCAAAGAAGCACGCTTTATTGTTTTATGCATATGTCCACTCACACACACTCATATATATATATATATATATATATATGTATACAAATGAATCATTAGATGAGTGACATGGGTGTGTGTGTGTGTGTGTGTGTGTGAGAATAAATATCAATATATATATATATATATATATATATATATATTTGAGATATGTTTTCAATGTTTATATATTAGTTTTACTTCTGATGCCTTTCATTTTTGGGAAATCATATAAATTGTTTTGCTATTTTCATCATTTTCTTGTCAGTCGTTTGAAAATATCATGTTCCCTAAAATAAAATAAAGTATATAACAAAAAGAGGGAACAAACACGCATATATATGCAAAAAAGTTATATACCTGTTTTATTTTCAAGGTTTTTAGCTTGTTACAATTTTTTGTATCCATTTATCCTAAAATGAGAAAGTGAAGAAAAGAGAGACATAAAGAAAGAAATGAGAAAAAAATTCTTCTCTTTAAATAAAGGAAATCAATCTTTATTAATTTGAATAAAAAAAAGCAACCAATAAACAAACAAGGAAGAATAAAGGATAAAAATGAATGCGCCATTTGGTGAGTGCATTATTCAACATATCTGTTATCATCAAATGAAATATCATCATGTGACAACTTTGATTGTCCCCTTAATTTGTTATAAATGGATACCTCTGTTTATGTGATCAATCAAGTGAGTGATGTAAAAAGAAGTATCCCATATTCCCACTCATGAAACAATCAGGCAATCTTCTTATGAGTGACTATGTTTTTAAAGCAAGAAACTGATCCTTGACATTGCGCAAAGAAACATTCTGTTTTTTTCTTTGGCAGGTGCTACCCAGCTTTTCTCTATCTAGAATAAAAAAGTTATTTGTTTTTTGTTTTCTTTTGGCAATAAATGTTTAAAATTCAAATTGAAAAAAATTTCATAAATACACTGATAAATCATGACCATTTTCACTTTTTTAAATTAAGTTATATAATGGATAGTATGACTTTTTCTTTTAGTTTCTTTTTATATACATCTTTCTATAACTTGTGTTCACATAATAGAATGTCTACAGTCCTTTTCAAAACTATTGGCTTCCACGAAATTCCAGTACATAATGAAGAATATTTCCTGAACTTTTGTTCAGGAGATATCTTTCATTGTGAACTGGAATCTATTGACAACTCATAGTTGGTAAAGAACAACAAATGATAAAACAAGTTTATATATTTAGTCATTTTTGTTTATTTCTGAAGAAATGGCAAAAAATAAAAATGGCAAAGGGTATGAATGATGGTAAACTGGATTGTTTGCACCTTGCCAGTGATCAAAACTCTCCGTAGAAATGCTGGCTCGGATTAGAGAGGAGTATCTGTGATCATAGAAATCTGATCAAATATATTTTTAAAATATTTGGTTAAAATATTAAGATAATTATATATTTATGAATCATGTTTTTCTTTCTTTGTATTTATTTTTGAGGATGTATTTTATCTCATTCAAAGTAACTGTATTCATGTGCATATTTTACAAGGTGTGTTCAAAAAGTATAAAGAATGAAACTATATTAACCAACATAGAAATAAACAATGAATGAAACATTAATTTTCTTCAAAATAGTTTCCTTGGCATTCAATGCATGTGTTCCAATGAGTTTTATTGATTGAAGCACTTTTGAAATTCCCCTTTAGATATGTTAAAATGTTTTTGTTAAAATTATCATCTTTCTATTTATACTTTAGGTTCTTATTTTGTATTTATTTTTGAGGAAGTAGTCAATTTTATTTTATTCAAAATTATAACTGTTTTTATGTACATATTTCATATCTTATAGTTACTTTTTTAATAACATTTGGATTTCCTTAGATACAGATACTACGCTTTGAACTTACACAGAAGTACTGAGAAATGATTGAGAGTTGAATGCACAGATACTATACTGCAATCAAAGAAAGAAGGAAAAAAACATTATGAAGCAAATAAGTAAATAATCTTGTAATTCTTTTCATTCTTGCATGTGTATATATATATATATATATATATATATATATATATATATATATATGTGCGTGTGTGTGTGTACATATATGTGTGTATGTATATTTATATACATCCCAATTTCTTTTGTGGGAGTCCCTAAGGCATAGTGGCAAATGTCCTGGACTGTGACATAGTAAGCAAGTTTGAAATCTAGGCATGCTATCATGTTTACTTTCAGACTAATACAGTGAGGAAAAAATATAAATCATCTTATACCCCTAGCTGTGGGTTAAGTAGTACCACTATTGTTCTTCCACCAGTATGTCTTTGGCATTAAATAACTCACAAAGTTTTATATGCCATTAAACAAAGAAACCAAAACTAAACCAAATGAATTTCTTTTTAAAACATTGTCAGATATTCTATCACTTGGCTCATTCATGCACTTTCTCTCTCTCTCTCTATATATATATATATATTTTTTTTTTTTTTCTTCTTCTTATATGCTGATTACAGAAGAATGGTACACCACTGGACCACAGATTCTCATAAATAAAACTCCTCAGGTTTTCAATTCAGAGTTTTTCCTTCTCCTAGACTGGTGGCCTTACCAAAGCAAGAGATTCTAGTCTGCTCTACTATTTTACTGATAGCTGGATTGGCAAAGAAGAGACTGGATTCCTGTCTTTCCTAAGAGAATTGGCACAACTTGAAATGTAAAGAGCCTAGTCCAGGATCCGAATGTGCCTTATTGGGTCCATTTCATGACAATAATCACTATTATGTATCTGTTTAACTAAAATGCAGGGCTGATTATATATATATATATATATTCAGGCTTTTACCACTCTAAACAAATTACATTGTTTAATGGCACACATCTTTAACTCTTATGTCAAGATTAACAGGAGTGTCTATCATATATATATATTTAGAGAGAGAGAGTGAGAGGTGCTTGTGGTGTAATGGTTTTCAATGTTGGAAATAGACTAAGCAACACAAGTTCAAATCTTGGATGAGGTAGTTTTCATTTCATTTAGTGCTAATACCCTTAAGAAAGGTATAAATACAACTATTCTCCCTCCAGCTATAGGCAAATAGTAGGGCATACTGGGCTTTTTAAGCTTGGTATAGCAAATGGTCTAGGAGAAGGAAAACTCTGACTTCAACCTTATCAAACTAAGCTTAAAAATTGACCATAAGAATGGGTTAAGTAAATACAAATAAACAAATCACCAGTCTACTGGTTCACAGCCTTAATTGTACTACTGAGCCCTCTTACATCAAGATCAACAAAAGAGTCTATCATATATATATATATATATATATGTATATATATATATAATCTAAAATCATATAGTGGAGTCACTGATTGACTTTAGCTATGTTGATAAATTAAGCTTAAAAGTAACAGGCCAATGAAAATATCTTTGATACACCTTAATATATATATATATATATATATATATATATATATATATATATATATATATATGTTAGGGTGTATCAAAGACCTACCCATTTTCCTAGTGGGCAGCGTGTTCGCCAATTGCCCAGGTGACCACAGTTCAATCTCAGATTGAGTCATACCAAAGACTCAGAAAATGGTATCTGATGGTGCCTTGCTTAACAATCAGCAATATAAGTTATGGATCAAGGGTAAAGTGGAGCAATGCAGGGAAAGGAATTGCATCTTCCTCTACACCTTGGTGTAGTAGCTAATGAAAAGGGAGCCTTTGGGTTGCCTTCGACCTCAGTCATCAACTTATATATATATAGATAGATAGACTATTTTTATATAAAGTGATGATTTTTTTTTTATCTACAAATCATTTGATTGTAATATTTGATAGTTCATCAATCAATTTTTCGATCTATCTACTTATTTACTTGTTGATATCTTCCAAGATGAACTTGTTTGATTGTCTCTTGATCTATGTAACTCTCTCTTTGCTTATGTTTAAACTTTGTATCTGCTAAACAACTTCTCCCTCTGATTGATACCTTATCAACTTAAGGCCTGTATTTTCTTTCTAATTGATCAAAGAAGGGCTTTCTATTTTTGGCCTTATTGACAAAGAAATTGAGCTGGGTTTCACAATCAAATTATAAACTACTTTAATTTAGACAATGACTTTCTCATTACCTGAGTGGCCTACTGATGTACCTCATTCCTTTCCTTCCCCACCCAACTGGTATTCACTTTTACCTCACCACCTTGGTATATGTTATCTCTCTTATTCTATCTACTTGCATTTCCTGGTCTTCCAAACTGATCCTTCTACCCACCACCACTCCCTCTTTTGTATATAGTTGTCTTTTCAAGGAAAATATATTTTCATCTATCTCAGTTTGTTCACAATTATGAATCAATCACATTTTCACTGTTTCAATTAGACCTTATTTATGTTAGTTCTGTCTTGCAGTTACCTCTGTTAATATCTACCTATCTATCTCATTCAGTTCTGATATCTATCTATCTACCTCACTCTGTTCTTTGCTTGTCCTTATCTATCTATCTATGCTCATATATCTTCTGAAGTTAAATCTCTTGATGAATGTACCAACTATTCCTCTTTTTCTCTCAGCCAGATTTTTAAGAAGTGTTATTCCCAAACAAAAATGATTCTTTTTAATATGTCTGTGTGTCACTCATTTTTCAGAGGTGAAATAAAGATGGCCTCCACCTCCTTCTCTTCCGGCTTCCCTGATCAGCAGATTTATTTTTTTCTTTGATACCTTGGCCCAGCAACTAATTTATTTATACCCTGGCAATCTCAGTCAGGGATACTGAAACTTGTTAATTGTAAATTGTTAATTGCTCTCAGGGTTTCATAAACACTTCCATTTAACCGACAACCTAATCTGTATTCTTCTCTTTTAGATGAACTTATTAGGGAAAAACTGAGTGAATTATTTATTATGGAACAAATGAAAATATTCATACAAATATATTTGTATATGTGGTGGGGTGAGTAGGTAGGGGTGTGTGTAAGATGAGTATAGATGTGTGCACATAAATGTATAGTTTTATGTGTGTGATTGCAGAAATGAACTAATGTCTGCATATATACATGTGTGTATGGGGGGCGCCTCAGGTGGTGTAATGGTACTATTTACCAACCCCTCCGCTCGAGCAGGATATGACACAAGGTCAATTTTAAGCGGAGTTTAACAGGTTTGAATTCAGAGTTTTCCTTCTCCTAGACTAGTTGCCTCACCAAGGCTGAAGAACCTAGTCTGTCCTACTATTTACCCATAGCTGGAGGGACAATAATTGGATTCATACCTTTCCCAAGGGTATTAAAGCAATGTGAAATGCAATCGGTCTCGTCCAGGATTTGAACTCGTATCGCCGCATTCATTTCCTACGGCGATAACGACTACACCACGGGCACCTCCACAGGTGGTGTAATGGTTAGCAAGCTAGACAAGCAAACCTTCACAAGTGAGTTCAATTCTCATTGGGTGCACATCCAAGTCAAAAGCTCAGTAAATTAATACGTGTGTGTGTGTGTGTGTGTGCTTATCTATCTATCTATATATATATATATATATACACAGAGAGAGAGACATCCCAAAGTTACAAACATATATTCATCCTTACATTCATTATAAATCACTCTCTATATCTCTCTATCTATCTCTAATATATATATATATATATATATATATATATATATTATTTAATTAAGATCATAATAGAAGGAATTGTACAAGGTCTTCATTTTCAGACTCAAAATTGATGATGTGTGTGTGTGCGTATTTGTAAAAACACATACCAAGAAGAAAATATTTTAATGCATACATCATATATATTATGTTATTGTATGCATAATATGTATATTTGTGTGTAAAAAAATAAATGTAATCACCAAAATCAAAAAAATTAAATTGAAAGAAATCATTGAAATCTTTTAATTCATTACAAATATTCTCCTTCAGACTTGATACATTTATTTTATATTGGCACCTAATAACCAATTCACTTTCTAAAGAATTCTTTCTTCAAAAACCTTTATATATATGAAACTGAATTTTCCATTCTTTCTCCTATGGTGGTGTCATCTTTGCAATCATGTTGTATTCCCCAACTTTCAATTTGTCTTCTAAAAGCTATTATAATATTCCTTGTTGGATTCAATATGTATTTGTATATCTGTACACTTTTGTAACTGAAATTTCCAGCATTTTTTGTTTATTAAAAAACAGTCGATCCCATGAACTTTTACACCGAACCATGTGTATGTGTGTATATGTATATGAAAGTAAATAAGGAAATAAATCCAACAGTATGAAGAAAAGTTGAAAAAACAGATAATCTAAAATTTGATGAATTTATTATGAAAGTCGATATTGAACATTTTGACTATAATAACCTTCTTCAGGATTTTAAATTCATGAAAAATGTTGTTAAAATAATGATGGATGTTTGATGAATTAACAGGAGAAGAGAAAGTGTGCAATGAAAAATGAAATATATTGACTAGACTGACAGAAACCTTAAAAAACGTCTATATGAGCACAAACATGACATTAGATTACGCAATTCTGATAATGCACTCTTCCTACATACATCTAAAACTAACCATAACTACAATTTCAATGCAGCTACAATGTTATCTCATATCCATAATAAAAGATTAAGACAAATTTTTGAAGCCAGTGCTATTTCACTTTTAATACTCCATTAATACATGTCCTAGGTTTTTCAGTCTATCCCTTTTTGTAGGTAAATTATTTCTAAATAGCTCCAACATATCTAATTTTAATTAACTTTTTCGCCTCACATATTTATACTTCCTTGAGCCCCATATATTAAATTTAAATTTAGCCTTATGAACAATACATTCATATACATTTTCTCTTCCTTTCCAAAATTTTTTCCTTTTCTTAAATAATATATTCTATCACTTTTTTTTATCATCTCCTGTTATATCCCGTATGAACCCAACAAATTTCGAACAACAGTCCACATGCTAAGAATGTAATAATATTTTCCAAAATAAGAACACTGAATATTTTGTTATGAATCTTTCTTTTTGATATACACATTTCTTTTCTCCTGTTATTTCATCAAACATCCATTGCTATTACAACTGAAACATTCAACATCGACTTTCATAATAAATTCATCAAATTTTGGATTATTTGTGTTTTCAACTTTTCTTTACACACACACTCACACACACACACATATATATATATATATAGACACACACATAACCTGCCCATACTGATGTGATGTAACGATTATCATTGCAGGAAGTGGGCTTGTTGAACCAAGTTCAAATCCTGGATGGGGCTGTTTGTGTTTTTCACTTCACACTAATGCTCTTGAGAATCCATCTCTTCTTTCTCTAGTGATGGGTAAATAGTGGGTCAGACTTAGTATGGAAACTAACCTCAGAAATAGTAAACTCTGAATTCTAACCAGCAGTGCTCTGCTTAAAAATTGACCTGGTACCAAATCCTGCAGGCGGTAGAAGGGTTAGGTAAATACATATCCATACTGACCTTATAGTATTGGCTGGTGAGGCTGTAAATGAAATATCTATGCACGGATGTTTATATAATCGGAGAGTATGAAATATATTTTGTGCAAATTAAACTGATTGTTCCATTCTTAATTAGAAAATACAAATACTAATAGGAAATGAATAAGACATACAGGATATATGAACTAAGTTTTCCTTTGTATTCATTCCTGCCTCTTCCTCTGCCATTTTAGAATCTAATTCAAGGAAAAAAAACAGAAAAAGAAGAGATTAATCAAAGTGACCCTCTGCCTCTGATGCTAGCAAACAAGTTTCTCAAACTGTCTATTCTTCTCTTTCACTCAGTACCAACCCCCTCCCAAATCTCTCTTTCTCTCTCTCTCTCTCTATATATATATATATATATATCATTTTCTATTTATTTACTTAATAATAACCGAAATTATCCATATTTCTCTGATGGTTTTAGCTGTATAGTTAGTGCCAGTTGCTGAAAAAGCTAGCATTCCAATCTGAGTGCTTGGTTGGAGATGTTCTTTGCTACAAACTAGTGAGAAAAATAGGAATTTTTTTTTGCACTTAATAATGTATGCTGAAAGGCATAGATATGAATTTTTTATGTATCCTCTTTTTCAGTGTAATTCAAAAAAGATTACTGTTTTCTTTTATTCTGTACTGATTGGATAAGCAATATAAAGGATGGTAAATTTTAAAGACACCTCTAAGATTTCAACAACATGGTCTAAAAAATGACTCCTGGAAACTTTTGCATCAATTTATCTTTACATTTAGTGAATATCAAAATTTTGACATTAGAAAGGGTTCCCAATAATAAAAATATTTGACTATCAGATGCATCTTCCACCCAGGAAAGACATTCTTCTGGTATGAAGACATGGATGAGGTGGAATTAAGAGTGTCTGTTCCTGGGTATTTCAACCCTGTTGCAGTACCTCCCGAATTGCACTCTTGGGAGGATCACAGTATTTCAACAACTGCATGGTACTAATCACAGGAACCGGAGTTATTTCTAGACTTGTCCCATCATTTCATGTAGGAATCCTCTTGTTAAATATATCACATATAAAAGCCTAAGGAGTGATACTCAAACTTATTTTGTTGCAAAATCTTTATATGATTTTATTCAAAAACCAAGGTACCAATCCGTGTATTTTTTCAGACTGCCACGTCAAATGAAGCAAAACTTATGTAAAAAAAAAAAAAAAAAAAAATTTTCAGATATAAAAAAGATAATTGTTTCTAGAATAGAATAAGTTCAATAAAAAAAAATCTGTTTTTTTTTTTGTGGTAACATATAAAAAGATTATACAGAAATTTAATACTTACATTCACCATCCAGATTAGAGTAATTTTAAGCTCTTAGCTTCATTTTTTATTTTTTTATTGAACAGTTACATATAAATACAAAAAATTGTATATCACCAATTGGCTGTAAGTCAACATGTTAGTGGTTGGGGAGAGAAAAGACTAAAGAAATATGGCAGATTGGTGATAGGTAGATGTAATTTTTAGATGCAACTGTTTAAAAGAAAGTGCAGCAAATGACAGAAATTTACTCTTATTCAAGAAATGTTCTGTGTTGAGCTATTCTATATAAGGTTGAAAATATACAACAAATAAAACATTGAAATAAAACAAGTCTGTTTTTACTTGTTATAAATTTGTAAAATTTGGTTTGGTTTGGTTTTAAGGCACATCAAACATTGTCGGTTATTAATTCTAAATCTATTTTTATACTTATAAGCAGTTCCATTTCAAATGATTCAGTTTAGTATATGTATAGTTTTTTGTTTGCACACAGTTAAATGTCAAAACAGTACTATTTCAAAAAATTCAGTTCAGTATAAGACACAGTTTAGTTTTATTTGACCCATAGATAGGACCTTATCAGGTGCTACCACTCCGGGCCAGAGTTAATGTGGGAGTGATGGCAATGAAGGAGTACTCCACATTCCCTAAAGCTCCAGTATTACTGGAAACTCAACATCAGATTGTTTGGTGTCATATCTAGAACACTCATCAGGGAGTCTTACCCCTTTGCAGAGAAATAGTCTGTGTATTCTGCAGCCCCAGCCGACTGGGCCATGTAAAATTTGTTTTGAAAAAAATTATTAAAAACAGACTAATACTTGAAGATTTTATCTTCAGATTGAATTTTTTTTTTAAATTCTCTCCATTGCAGAGATATATAAGACACATTCATTTTTGTGAAAAAAAATAAAAGTGACTTCAGCTTTTTTGGAAGATATTTTTTGATTAATTTTTATTTAAAAAAACACCTTACCTCATTACATCCCCAAATTTCAAGGAACCCACTTTAGAAAATCTGGTTTGGGAGTTTTAGTTAAGTACTTACACTTAGGAAAGACCAAAGAAAGAACTGACTAAAACAAGAAAGACAAGGATAAGAATTAACAGAGACAAAACTGAAGAATTTACAGCGTGGGGGACACTATTTTAATTTTTTTAATTTTGATTGTTTCAGTTTATTTCTCAATTCATCCCTCAATACAAAAAAAAACAAAAAACACCTGTTCAATTGTCAAGAGAAATTGTGGTTCGTATATAGACAGAAAGAAACAAGAAATGAAGATTAAAGTATACCAGTGTTGTTTGAGAGAGATAGACGTTAAAAATAAAATATAATGATAATAATTATAATCCTGATTATATGTTAGTGTGTAAAACACAGAGGTAAATCAAGGAGAATTGAGAAAGAGTAGCTGCCACTTCAGGCTCCAGAGGTCTGACACACATCCAAAAATAATATACTGTGAGAAATGGTGTAAAAGGTGAAACAAAGAAAGTTATTTAGTCATGATTAAAAGCTTGTTCTCGCTGTTACTTTTCAGTAGAAGGATATCTGATGAATGTCTTGTGAAATAGATCTCTTGCTTTCTCTCTTTCTCTCTCTTTTAATATATAATTTTTTATAGATAATTATACATATTTGCAGGTGCTCTTTATTTGTCTGGTTAGAGCATATCTATATATTACTAAAATTCTCATTATAAATGTGTGTGTGTGTGTGTGACATATATATCATTTGCATTTACACACATACTCTGTACATGTGTGATCGGTTGGTTGGTTGGTTTTATAAATGCCAATCCTTGTTTTGTTATCTTATATCGAAGTCATTTTAGCAATTATGTTCAATTAGATACAGTTCAAAATGAATACTATATAAAAATGTATCTTTAGAACCATCCGAAACACTTCTTATCTCAGACATTTATTTAACCCATAGATGGGAGTCTAACAGTGGACCTGGGAGTAATGCCAACAAAGAGGTTATTCCACATTCTTCGGTGCTCTAGAACTGGACCCTCACCTCTAGATGTGGTTTAGTGTCATACCCAGAAATAGCACCAGTATATCACCATGGTGTAATGGTTAAAGTGTTAGACTGCGACAACATAGTAAGTGCATTTGAACACTATTCGCATTCACTTTCAGATTGGAAAAAGTATGAAGCCCCTTATCATCCCATCTATAGGTTAAACAGTAACATCTATGTTGATATGCCATTAAACAAATATTCTGGAATATATATATATATATATATATATATAACATAAAGTTGGGTGGGTTTCAATATATATATATATATATATATATATATATATATATAACGTAAAGTTGAGCAGGTTTCAATCCCAGCTTGAAGCATCCTACATGTTTAGCCACACTGAAGAGTTGGGATACAATGAAACAGTCTGTCTGTGGATGACTACATATATATATATATATATATGATTACCCTCTTAGTTGATAGTGGGGAGTGATGGACCCTTAGCTTTTGTTAAAGTATCTGCCAAGAAGAAGGATCTTTAAATGGAAAACTTTTAAGGTCAGTAATATCCAATAATGTATGCTGGCTCTTCTTATAGAAGTTGGGGAAGTTTCTGTGGCAGAGTGATTAACATGCTGAACAACAACATTGTAGTAAGCAAATTCAAACTCCAGTTGCAATATTACATTCACTTTCGCATTAATTCCCTAGCAAAAGTTATGAACCCCTTTTATCAATGGGTTAAATAGTACAACTACTGTTCTTCTAGAAGGATGACTTTGGCATTAGATTACCAAAGGTTGATATGACATTAAACAAAGAAATCAAATCAAATCTTATTGAAGTTTAGTCAGTAGAATTCCTTCAGTGCACTATCTTTCATCACGATAAAAAGCATCAGGTACAAGTATTGTTTGATATCATAGGATTGTTACAAAATGATGCAGAGCCATATGCAAATTCAAGTTGGAGCCTTCATATATATAACTGTGAGCCAGCAACAAATGGCATCACTCACAGAATAAAGCAGTTTCCAGTTCAATTTTGTAGGTTTTGCATTGAAGCTGAATGTTATTTATATCACCTAAGTTCTTGATATAATGGTGACAACAAAGAAATCCTTCACTTCTTTCTAAATAGAAGTATCTACATCCTCATGAACCACCGTTACAAAAAGAACCAAACAAATTATATACACCCCCATGGTGTAATCTTATCATTATAGGAAATGGATTCAGCAACATGAGTTCAAAATGTAAATGTTTTTTATTACATTTCACATAACACTCATACCCTTGTAAAGGCATGAATCCAATTGTACCCTCTCCAGCTATAGGTAAATAGTAGGGCAGACTGGTTTTTTAGCATAGGTTAGGTAACCAGCCTAGGAGTTGGAAAACTCTGAATTCAGACCAGTTAAACTTCACTTAAAAATTGACCTCGTGTCATGTTCTGCTCATGTGAAGGGGTTGGTAAATATAGTCTATAGTCTAGGAGAAGGAATCTCTGAATTCGAACCTGTTAAACTCCACTTAAAAATTGACCTTGTGTCATATCCTGCCTGAGTGGAGGGGTTGGTGTATATATATATGACTGCACACAAGTCTCTTGTCTCAACAATAAGCTGAGAGGAATGATTTGTTTACAGCAGGTGTGCAGTATGCCAAAAAATAGCAAGAAACCGACGTTATGAATGGACCCCATTCAGATATATGGATAGGTAGGTGGATAGATGGATAAATAAATATACAGATATATCGAGATGTATGGGTGTGGGTGAATAGATCTGTGACCTTACATACTAATTAGGTGAATTTTGATCTGAAATTTTCTCTGTATAGTTTTTGATCTGCCATTACTATTCACTGCTAAAGTGCATCGATAAAGAAGATCATGCTGGAAAATGAATATTTGTGGAGTAAATTAAAACCTTATTTCATCATTAGGCTGAAGACCTTATCATATATATAAATATAAACAAGGTAAAAACTCATGATAAATCAAATACTAGTTTGCTTGGGGTTTTTTGTACATGGAGTCCTGTGAAGATTTTACTGATTAAAATGTTTTTAACATTAAATAAGTGTGTGTATGTTTATATATGTATATATATATATACCAACCCAGTGGTAGAGTATTCACCAATGATCTGGGAGACCTGAGTTCAATTCCAGGTCAAGTTTTACCAAAGACTAGAAAAAATAGTACTTGACGCAACCTTGGTTACCACTCAGCATTATAAAGTACGTATCAATGGTAAGTGGAGCAATCCAGGGAAAGGAGTAATGCCCTCCCTACACCTCTGTGCAGTAGCTATTTAAAAGGGAGCCTTCGGGTCACCCTCAACTATGGTCAGCCAACTTAACTTAGTGTGTGTGTATATATATATATATATATATATATATATATATATATACATTTTTATTTAGACATATGTATCCTTTTCTATTCTTCTCACACACACACACACATAAAGAGTATGCATGCATTTACCCAACCTGTCTGCCACAAGCTGGATGTGACACAAGTTAAATTATTAAGCTAAGTGCTGCGGGTTTGAATTCAGAGTTTTCCTTCTCCAAGACTGGTTGTCTTAACAAGGCTAGAGAACCCAGTCTGCTCTACTATAGTTGGAGAGGGGGAAGAGATAGATTCAGCCCTTCCTTGAGGGCATTAGTGCAAAGTTAAACATTAGTATATATGTGATCTTCCTCTCTCAAAGATGACAATGGGTGTGTCAGATTTTTATTGTTTCGAATGCTTGGGCAGAATAGATTGTTATGCAAGTGTGTCTTTCCCACATGCTCATTTAAACTCTTCTCTCTGTCAATCAGTGTGCCATGTCAGAGACATGATATTTTATTAATATATCTGGTAGTAGGACACTTAACATGTGGATTCAAGCCTTTCTCAGTCAACACAGATAGCCTCAATGTATGAACTTGGCTTCCTTATTCTCTTCTCCATGTTTGATAATTGTTAGTTTTAAGTCCAATTTGAAGTTCATAACTTTATTCTGATCACTGGTTGTAGAATAATCAGATTTAATAAATCCTTAGCAATAATCAAAACATGATTGAATTTTTAAGCTTCTGTACTGGTTTTCTAGAACGTAAAGAAACTGATTTTTTATCTATCAAATTGGTAAACCTGATTAAAAGTAAATTGATCAATGGTGACCTTGAAATTTTTCATTTCAGGTTAGCTTCTTAGAACTCATGTTGATATTGGGTTATGAAAGTGTGTTTAGTTAGGTGTATACTGAAAATGAAACCATAAGACCAAATTCTATGTCAGACTTCAGGTCACTGCAACAGAAACATTTAACAAGTTAATACAGGTTTATAGAGATCAAGTCCTATCTCAGGTACTGATTGTTGCGTTAAAGAAGGCATTTTTGATGCCCAGCTGACTGTGGAATATAAACCCATTTCTGGTCAAATTGTCACCTTTCAAACTGAAGAAAACAGGACAAAAGTGAGGACTTTTATTGTTTAATAGTAAGAATTACTAGTGATGAATTAACGTTGGCTAGTGTAATTTTAATGAGGGTTGCTAACCTGAAAAAAAATCTCATTATTTTAGAAACACACAAAATCAACCTCATTATTTTCTAGACACAATCTCAAAACGTTTTTTTTTTTTACACACTGCCTAAATATTCTTGCAATTCAACAGGTTTCTTACTCTCCTAATCTGAGTCCTTGTGATTATTTCCAGTTCCCCCAAAACAAGACTCAGCACAGAAACAAAATTTAGGGATTGTGGAATGTAGTAAAAGGTGGTGGCTAACAGGACTGGGCACAAAGTTGTTGAGATAATGCTACAAATAGTGACAATCCTACTGAAAGCAATGTCAAGTGAAGTCTACCAGGTTTAGGAACAATGTTGCTGAGATAATGCTACAAATAGTGACAATCCTACTGAAAGTAATGTCTACCAGGTTTAGGAACAATGTTGCTGAGATAATGCTACAAATAATGACAATCCTACTGAAAATAATGTCTACCAGGTTTAGGAACAATGTTGCTGAGATAATGCTACAAATAGTGACAATCCTACTGAAAGTTATGTCTACCAGGTTTAGGAACAATGTTGCTGAGATAATGCTACAAATAGTGACAATCCTACTGAAAGTAATGTCAAGTGACAATCCTACTGAAAGTAATGTCTACCAGGTTTAGGAACAATGTTGCTGAGATAATGCTACATATAGTGACAATCCTATTGAAAGTATTGTCAAGTGAAGTCTTCCAGGATTGGGAAAAATGTTGTTGAGGAGTGCTTTCCCCAGGGAACTGTTTTGATAAAGTTGATTTCTAATTAAAATGATAATGATTTTTACACAGTCTCCTTGCTCAATGGACTGACTTAATGTATAAAAGTAAAGCTGTAATAATGGACATATTCTGATCATGTTATCAAAAATTGGAAATTATTTGTGGCCAGTACAAGTTTCTTTCTTTCTTTCATATTTATTTCCAACATCAATGAGCCTTGTATTTTCTATTATTATTATTATTATTATTATTATTATTATTATGGCTTTCTTTAAACTCATTTGAAAAATGCTGTTGATTTTTATTTATTTTTTTAAATATAAAATAAATGTTTTTTTTCTACCCCTTTAAAAAAAAAAATAAACGGCTTTTTAAAAATATTCAAGCTCTCTAAAGACCTTTGACCCAGTACTTTTTTTTTAATGCTTTTTTGGTTTATTTTTCTTAACTTATTGATGTTTGGATATTACTAGTGGCAAATAACTTTTTGAAATTAAAAAAAAAAAATCTCCTCAAAATTGTTACAATGTCGACAAAAAGCTCAACATTAAGAGGAATCACAAATTGCCTTTAGCACAACATAGGAAAAAAAAGAAGCAAAAAAATAAAAATAAAAATAAACAGTTAATGTTTTTTCATTTGATGCATCTTGCCGACAATTGCAAGTGCATTGTTAGTTTTGAAATTTCTTTTTATTTCATTTCATTTATTGTTATTATAAAAAGGCTTTTTTCCTTTTTTCTTTTTTGCTTTATCGGAGTCTAAATGTATTTGGACTTTTTGATCATATTTTTGTTTTCAAATGTTTTCATTTGTTGGTCGTGTGCACATCTTTTCTTAGTTGTTGTCAATGACGAAAATTGCGTTAAACAAACAATAGGTGCGAAACTTCCATCTTGTTTTCACTTTTCATTTCTTTCTTTACATCTCTCTCTCTCTCTCTCTCTTTTCCCACCCTCACTTTTATGTTCTTTCTGTCTCTTTCACTTTCTCTCTAACTCTTAATTCCTTCCTCTTTATATTGCTTCAACTCTTTGTTTCTTTCTTTCTCTTTTCAACTTTCTTTTGTTCCTTCTCTCTTAATATTTTCATTACACTCTTTCTATTATTTTCTTTCTAATTGTGGGACTTACAATACATTGACTGTATCCCCTTGCAGAGAGATAAGCCCTATCACCCCCACAAAAAGTTGACATCTTGAGTATGACAAACTGCATTTGAGGGTGAGACTCAATAACTGGAGAGTGTGGAAATCACTCTTTCATGGCTAATTCTCTCAGGTCCACTTTGACCCAGAGTGGTAGTACCTGATAGGGTCCCATCTGTAAGTTAAATAGATCTGTTTAAAAATTATTTGTATTTGATAGGAATACTTGGTGCTCTATAACAGTTAATTATTTGTATTAAAAATAGTTACTTGAAGCCATAATTGTTCACTTATGATTATTATTAGTTACTTGAAACCATATACCTGTTTGTGAACATGACTTATTTAATTGAAATAATTACTTTAAACTATATAATTATTCATATTAGACAGGAATGCTTGAAACAAAACAACTGTATACAAATGATTTGTATTTGAAAGGAATACTTGATATCATATAACTGTGTGCAAAAAAAAAAAAAACTCTCAAAAAATAATTCAACAAAAAATGTAAATGAACAATGAACATAAATCCCGAACCTTGCCATTAAAATCAATCAATCAACTCTACACCCAGGCTATAATTAAAGACCTCATTGCATTTCAGCCAATATTCTAACCACCAGGCTCTATCTTTAAGAGGAGTAGTAGTAGTAGTAGAAGAAGAATAGAAAAGAGAGTGTGGTGGGTCGTGTGAGACTTGAATCTACTGCAACAAATGAGATGGAATTGTATTATAAATGTTTTTTTCATTAAAACTTCAACATTTTGTGGTTCCTCAGGATCCTTATCAAGAGATGAGTCGTTCTTCTTTGGTCTCTTCTTTTGAGATGAGATGAGATCAGAGTTAGTGTAATGGTGAATGTAAAGGATCATGGGAATAGGGGAAGGGTGTTGGAAAAGCTTAGAAGGCAAGATGAGTACCAAACCTCCCCCACTCCTCCATCTATATCCACCACCTTAACAGATCTCTTGATTGAGACAAAAAAAAAGTAGATGACAGCTAAAGATTTTTGTGGTTGTAATGAGATTCAACGTGTGTCTCTTTTAATGGTCTTCTTCTACCTCCTGTTTTGTTGTTGTTATTTTTAAAGGGGGAATAATTTTATTGAGGAATAAATGACTTATGTTTAAATTATTTTTCTAAAAGAGACAGTGTTGTCAAGTTAATGTCAATAGATCTAATGAAAAAAAAAATAGTTTCATACTTTAAAAAATGCAGGAAGCAGACAACGTCTTACAGAAACTATCACTGATACAAACTACGTGGATGATCTAGAGCTTCTTGCAAATATACCAGTTCAAGCTGAATCTATGGTTGGTTGGAATAAAAGTTATACATTACAGAAACAAGTAATACAATGTCGCCAGTCTAGCTATTTGCTACCAATGTTATTTATCACTAAGTGAGCGAGAATTGCACAAGGCCAAGATTTAGGTGGGTCAAGGTGTAGGACCATAGCCCAGACACACCTGGTGAGGACAAAAATGCCTTGGGCCTCATAGGCATTCCCCTGAAAAAGGCGCCTCAAGCGTCGGGGGATAAACCTAGCCCCTCTGAGGAGGGTTAGAACCTGGGGAGGATGGCCTCCTGAGGCTCGAGGGATATCAGTCTTGGCCACGAATGCTAGGCCTCCCCAGCACCTGCACCTGGCAGCCTCGGCTGACTACCATATCCAGAGACATGATACACCCGACCATATCCATGCCGCTGATACCATGACTGACCGAAGGGTGTCTCATCTACTGGATTGGTACAATTGGGCAACTGTGTTGCTACCAATGGTATTTGTTGCACATTCCACTAAATGGACCAGTGTAGCACAAGGCCTTTTTAAGGTGGATCTGGGTGCAGGGCGATAGCCCAGACACACCCGACTCTCCAAAAAATATCTCAGGCCTCGTTGACATTCCCTTAAAAAGGGGCACTTCAGGAGTCAGGCAATAAACCTAGCCCCTCTGAAGAGGATTAGAGCCTGAGGGGACAGCCCCCTGGGGCTCAAGAAATGTCAATCTTGGCCACATGACGTGAATGCTGGGGCTCCCTGGTCCCTACACTAGGCAGCCTCGGCTGACTACAGTATCCAGAAATGTGACACGCCTGTCCAGATCCATGCTGCTGATACCACAGCCGGCCAAAGTGTGCCTCATCTACTGGATTGGTACAACTGGGCAACAGCATTGCTAGTGGATTACAGTCAACTGTTATATCTTTATTGGACGAGTTCATTGTGTATCGAAATAGGGATGATACCACAACAATATGTACGTATATAATTTGTTAATGCATAGTTTGTAAATAACATTTTTAAACAAGCCTGAGCTCATTTGTTTGCACATATCTGAATGGTTTCAAGTATTACGATGAAAAACTAACAATTTGATTTGACATCAGTTGTTTGTTTGCACACAATTAAACGGATATACATTTATGATTTGTAAATGAATAGTTTGTTGGTAATTTTATTTGAAAACAGTTAGACCAAGTTTGCACACAGTTAAATGGTTTCAAGTTTGCATTCAAAAACTAATAATTCTAGCTAATGTTAATGATTAGTTTGCACATAGTGTAGTGGTTACAATAACTGCAATACAACACAAACAATTCAATTTAACATCACTCATTTATTTACACTTAGTAAAATGGTCAAACAGTTCTATTTGATCCATGGATGGGACCCTTTCAGGTACAACCACTCCAGGTCAGAGTGAACCAATGAGTAATAGCAATGAAAGAGTACTTCACATTCCCCAAAGTTCAAGAACTGGAACTTCGCCACCAGATAGTTTAGTGCCATATCGAGGACACTTGTTTGAGTCTTACCCCCTCAGAAGAGATGCTGTTGCTGTATTCTACTGTCTTGGAGTTGCCTGTGGTGTAATGGTTATCGTCGTAGGAAATGGACACGCGACCCGAGTTCAAACCCTGGACGAGAATGATTGCATTTCACATTGCTCTAATACCTTTGGGAAAGGTATGAATCCAATTATTCTCCCTCCAGCTATGGGTAAATAGTAGGGCAGACTGGGTTCTTCAGCCTTGGTGAGGCAACTAGTCTAGAAGAAGGAAACCTCTGAATTCAAACCTGTTAAACTCCGCTTAAAAATTGACCTTGTGTCATATCCTGCCCGAGCAGAGGGGTTGGGTAAATATGGTATTCTACTGTCTCAGCCCACTGGGTTATGCATAGCCTGGGGTAGACAGCAAGAGATATTGATCTGTATGTGAACCTGAATAAAACAGATTTCATTTGTTTTAATGAAGATGGTGCCATCTCCACATTAAATGGCAAGCTCTTGAAATTAGTACTCCATCTCATATAACTCGGGAGCAGTATCTCATCTACTGAAAGAGATGTCAACATATAGGTTAAGTGTGGACTGATATTGACACGTTAACGACTGTCTGGAAATCAGTTCATTGGTAAAGTAAAATTGGAATTCTTCTAAACTATAGTCGCGTCAGTGCTACTGTATGGTCGAAACGCTAGGAAAAAAATCTAGATAGCAACTACAAAAAGATACTGTGTGCTGTTTTGAACAAATATTGAAAGCATCACCCGACAAAACAGCAGCTGTACAGCCTTTTACCTCCCATAAAGCAACCATTCAAGTAAGATGAGCAAGACATGCCAGGAATCGCTGGATAAGTTAGGACAAATTCATAAGTGTCCTTTTCCAATGGACTTCCACGCTTAGACGTGCCAGTGTTGGCTGAAGAGCAAAAAAATTAACCAGCTCTGTGTGGATAGAGGGTGCTGTCTAGCGGACTCTTCAAGAGTGATGGTCGATAGGGACGGATGGCGAGAGAGAATCTAGGGAACCCGTGTTGTCGGCAAACCTTTATGATGATGATGATACATACATGTATATTTTTTGAGGACAGATATCTGCTGCTATATTCCATTTAAATATATCTTCTGATGAATACTTCCCTGTTCAGTTAATAATCCTTCATTTAATTCTTAACCACTTTTAGTCATATTTCCTTATTTCCAACGCATTTCTATAGCAAAAATCAGTAGCAATGCATTTCTAAAGTAAAATTGGACTTAATAAACATATTGAAAACATGACAAAGATATGAGTTCTTATGACTATTTCCGGCTCCCCCAAATTAAAACAATTTGGTAATTGGTGAGATCATGCAACAAGTCATGACGAACCAACTCTGAAGGCAGTGTCAGACAACCTTAGAATGGGAATAATGGTTGAGGTGTGGTTTTCCCAAGAGAACTATTTTGATAAAATTGATTTGTATTTAAATTGATAAAACTAATATATATATATATATAGTGCAATTAGAAGGAAATTCAAATCTGTTTAAATTGTCATTATAAATTTATTTCACCGGAGAAATATATATATATATATATATATATATATATATATATATATATTCCATAGTAAAACCAGATGCAGGTGGGGTCCTTGTGGTGTAATGGTTAAAGCGACTGCAGAATCGTAGTAAGCGAGTTCGAACTCCAGTCACGCTATTACGTTCACTTTCGGGCAAATACCCTTGGGAAAGGTATGAACCCCCTTATCCTCCTGGCTATGGGTTAAATAGTACCACTACTGTTCTTCTAGGAGAATGGCTTTGGCATTAAATAACCTTACAAATGTTGATATGCCAAGAAACCAAACCAACCAAACCAGATGCAATTTTTTTCTCTTGTAAAATCTATAGCAATCCATTTCTATAATCAAATCAGTTGCAATTCTATAGTAAACAGTAACATTGCAACTGATTTTACAATAGAAATTGATGGCTTCTTAATATGGCTACATATTTTACTAGAGTAATGGATTGCTACTGGTTTTACCGTAGAAATGAACTATTTCTGATTTTACAAAGATTTTAATAAGAAATGGATGGTAAGTGGTCAGGATTGAATCCAAGCATAAACGGAATAGGGACTATTTTATGTTTATTGTAAATACATTGAAAATCGATAAGAAATGAAATGTCAGGTGTCTGCAATTAATGCGAGAAGCTTTATAAATAGAATAGGATTATTATCTGCCGAATATATTGCAACTGATTTTACTATAGAAGATAAATATATATTTATTTTTTTTACTATAGAAGATAAATAAAATGTAAAAACCAGCTTGATGGATTATTTATATATCTATTGTGACGTTTTTATTCATTATAGATCTGTCGGAAAATTATTAGTATTAGATGGGAATACTTGAACACATATAACTGTGAAAATTATTATTAAGAATAGTTACTTGTAACCATAATAGTTAACAAATTATCATATAAAAATATGAAAAAAAAACCAAACAAATTCAACAAACAAACCAATACCTTTGAAAAATAGTCTATCGGTAATAAGATGCGTGAAAATATACAATAAATACTAGAGTTGAAATTTGAATTAAATAACCCATAAAGGTTTGAACTGCTGCTAGATACATAAAACCAAACCATCAATAATGCTAGCATTTATTTTTAACAATTGACTATTCCTTTCATTCTAATTTTTAACGCTTCATATACATTGGCTAACACTTACTCAAGAAAATGACAAAATTTATGTTTAAATCATTAAATTCTATTTTTAAACATTAATCTTACTACAGTGATTTTCATTCATTAATATGCTTGTGAGTGACCTTCACAGATTGCTGTGAAGGAATTATGTAATAAAATATTGCATTATATAACGCAAGCAATCTGTGAGTGCGTGGGTTTATAATAATCTCTTGAGTGCATTACATCGTAACAATGTACAAATGATAAAGGCTATTATATCAAGAGTTAAAAATCAAAAATGAAGAACATTCAGTTCTTCCTTGATCTCGATAATGGCCAGAAATACGGCATAAAATAATTAGACCCTAAATCTTTGGACAATATTTTCATTCATTGACTCAAAGATCCCAAGTATGCTGTAAAAGGTTGAAACCAAAAGTTTGTAAACGATTACTCCATGGTAAAGTAATAAAATAGTTAGGATGTTAGGATGTCTTACAGACATGCTAAGTTACCGCTTAAAAAATACCCACCAAATCGCAAATTATCGGATGTTAATTAAACTGTCAGTATTTAAAGCAATAAAAGATAAGGTTTCTTTTAAAAAGACAACTTCTCACAAAATTCCGAAGATATGTTTTTTTTAATTCGTTTGTTATCATGCGCCTTCTCAGCCTTCCTTGAATTATTTCCTTAATTTGACAACCTTAATGAATGTATAGTTAAATGATTTTATATGTTCTAAAGAAAATTCCAGGCAAATTAAGATTCTGTTGACATTTTTTAATAACGGTTTGTTCGCACGGATGCCTTATTTTTGAAGTTAAAAAACGGTAAAATAACTATTAGGCATCTGCTCTTCTGGACATTTTTTCAAAACATTGTTCAATTTCATAATTTTCTAAAGATGCGTTTAACAAATAAGAAAAAAAAATCGAGTGAAAGGTTTTTTTTTTTTTTTTTTTTTTTTTTTTTTTTTTTTTTTTTTTAGAGGTTCAAAATTGACACCCGTAGATTAAAGTTTTCCATTCACAACATGTGACTGGGATTTTATTGATTAATGTAAAAATATTGAATAAATAAATTTGACTAATAATAAAAAATTTTTAATTTTAGTTCTAACATGGCCGCCATTCACCTTTCGTTCTGTAACAAATCACAATCTCCGACTGAGAAAAAAAAAATCGCCAAAAATCAGCGAATTATTCGATTATAATGAAATTTTCAATGTTGATATATTAATAAATGAATTTTATAATGCATCAGTCATTTTATCAAAAAAACTTGAACTTTTTTTCAGGTCACTTAACTTCAGCATCTCCCTGTTTAGGACACTATTTAATCGGTAGGGGTATATGATATTGCGTGTAATATCTGCATATAATAAAAAGACAAGACTGAAGGTATGAATAGAATGTAGAAATTTTTGGTTTGTTTTTTGTTTTTGTTTAATGGTATATCAACCTTCGTTGATCATTTAATGCCAAAGCCAACCTTGTAGAACAGCTATAAAGCTATTTAACCCATAGCAAGAAGGATAAGGGGTTTCACACCCTGCCCGAGAGTATCAGTTCGAATGTAACGTAATAGTGCAACTGGTATTCGAACTCGTTAACTTAGAGGCCGAAATCCAGCACTTTAGCTACTACGCGACAGGAATTCTCCCAAGAAATGTTAAGATTAAAAATTGTTGGAAGAAAATAGTACCCTAAATGTGAATATCATTTTTTTTTAAGTTTTAATGATTAGGGAGCTTTTAATTCTATGATTTTACGGAAAATGTGACTTTCTTTTAGAGAAATAATTCTGTGTCAGTATTTGTTTGGCTTAAAAAGGAGGGGACCCTATGTTTGCATTATATTTTGTCTTTCATTGAGTTTTCTTAATTGTACATTTAAAAACATGTTTATATGCTTATTTTTCTTTTTCCGTATAAAATACAAAACATAAGTATTGCATACACCATTTTCCATACTTAAAAAAGTTAATTTTTTTGTGGCTGGTAGCTCTGGCTTTCTATAATACACAATATTTGGCGGGAAATTAAAGCACACTTGAATAGCTGAGGTAAAGTGACTGACAAAATGTTGGTCTTTATTTTAACCTACACTTGGATCTAAAGACGATATTGAGTTGTCAAAACCTCAGTGGCATTTTTTTTTTTTTACATAAATCGGTTTATTAATGTTTCTAGTAATTAATTTCATTTAAATAACTTTAAAAAGTATTTTCATATTTTGATAACACTTTTAATTACACTATCTCGAGTTGGGTAAGTTCGTCACCGTGTGCTGAATTTAAATCAATAAAACATTATGAAAAATTGACACTTGTTGGGGGAGTCATACCTCTCTACAGAGATTGAGTCGATGTATTCCGACGGGGCTGTGAAAATGATTTGAGTTTAAATTTTGGTCACATCCTATTCTTTTAGGGGCAGATTTAGGAGATAACTTTTGGAGAGAGAGAGAAAAAGGAGGGTGGGAGAAATGAAGGATAAGTTTACTTTAGCTACCTCTAATCCTGATACGATGGAGAAGATACAGCACAGATCTTCCAAAAAATACTTACTAACAATATATAAGTAAAGTTTATCAGATTAGAATACCTCGGAGGAAACTTTTATGGTGGATACAGTACATTTTTCAAAAACCTGTTTCACCCCGGGTTTTTTTTTTCCAGGTTGAGGGATGGGAGTGTGAAAGTTTCAACTAAAGTGTCCATAGTAAAATTACCCTTCCTTTTTTTCCCCTTTCTTTTTTTTTTTTTTTTTTTTTCTCTTACAAATTTGACCCCTATCTCGAGTCCGTTCCTTCATTTGTTGGTTTAAATCTGCCGAGTATTATTCATCTTCACCATCTTTTATTCTTCAAATTCCTTCCGATCTTTTAGCTTCTGGATAGACCTTACTATTTCGGTCATTTGAGTTCAAAGTTATTGGTTTGAAAATTTATCTGAACAGAGAACATAAGGAAGAAAAAATTCTCACAAACTTGTTAAGAGAGAAAGAAGAGGCAGGATTAATTTCTGGAGTGCTGTATCCAGGTCCCGGGTAAATTTTATTTAATTTTTCTTTATTTATTTGTCGAAAATTGAAGTCTCGTTTTTTGTTACCATGTCAATCCTACATTAGGTCGACATTCTATTGAAGATTTACACACATAATGTTATATATACATACATATATATATTTGACACACACTCATATATATACTTATATAGATATAAGAGCCATCCGCGTTTGTTTTATTTCGAACATATCGACTTTTAACTTAGAAAAGGGATGTCATTGAGCATTAAAATCGAGCATACATTTTATTATGTTTATAATTAGAAAAACAACAAAATTCATTTTTTGATTTTTACTGATTAAATGATATAATTCAATAATCAAAACCAACGAACTATCTGAACTCTTCACCGCTCATAATAAGTAGGTTAAAAAGAGAAAAAAGTATTTTTTAAACCGACCGTATTTAAATATCACACTTGATGCCATATGAGAAATTTGAATTCAATGCTTTTTCGAAAATTATTGTTTTGCAATTTAGTTCTAATTGTTGAAAAAAATTCCGTTAACTTAAAATGATCATGGAAACGTTTCAAAATCAAGAAATACGTTTTTTAAAATATTAAAATTATAGTTAAAAAAAATTGATACGAAAAACTTTACATTTATATAATTCATTGATTCTTTTTATTGTAAGGACATGTTTTTGTTTGTTTCTTTTTACTGTACCTATCTTTGATGTTACGTTTTTAGAGGGTAAAAAAAAAAAAATTAACGAAAGCATTGTTTATAGATAACTTAAAACTGATTTTTTTAAACGAATACTTTGAACAAAATATATTCATTTTTAATCGGTGTAACACAAAAAATAATTTTTTTTAAAGAAATAAACTATTCATAGAATGAACGAATATTTTTCATCTGAACTTATAACAGAAATTTACCATCTGAAATAAAGATACATTTTTAATTCTTAGCTTCATTGTATTTGACATTTTAATCGGGTAAAAAAAGAAAATAGTAAACGAATACATTTTATATAACTTTAACTCAACAGGCAATTAAAAACTGAATAATTTTTCTTTTCATATAAAAATGTCTTCCGAAAAATATTAAAATAATACTTCAAACCTCTCATGAGTTTTGGGTTGCATTTTTTAAAATAATCTTTTAAATTTAAAAAGAAAAAAAAAACTTTCTGAAAAATCTCAGATTCTTTTATCGTTAAGTTTTTGAAGATAAATAAAAATTTAAATTAAAAAGATCAAATGTAAAAAATAAAAAAAATAAAGAAAAAATTATAATATAAAAGAATACCTTTTATCTGAGTTAATTGGCGAAATCTTTTTAATACAAATAAAGACACATTCTTAAATTCTCCTTTCTATCCTCAATCACGCGTGATTATAAAATTCTTTTAGTCCAGTCATATACCGAAGCTGAAATATTTTAAATCTTAGGAGGTGTCCGTGGTGTAATGGTTATCTTCGTAGGAAATGGACACGGCTACAAGAGTTCAAATCCTGGACGAGACTGATTGCATTTCACATAGCATTAATACCCTTGGGAAAGGTATGAATCCAATTATTCTCCCTCCAGCAATGGGTGAATAGTAGGGTAGACTAGAATCTTCAGCCTTGATGAGGCAACTAGTCTAGAAGAAGGAAAACTCTGTATTTAAACCTGTTAAACTCCGCAAAAAAATTGATCTTGTGTCATATTCTGTCCGTGCGGTGGGGTTGGTAAATATATTTTAGACCCTATTTTTCCGATGCAGGTATCATAGAGAAACAAGAAAATTTTGGGTAAATTTCAAATTTGATTTCTTAAATCAAATTATTTTCTCGTTTTCCAATGAAACCAACATCGGAAAAATTAAGTCTAAAAAAGTGCAGCTTCGGGTTACCAAATCGTTTTTGTTTTGTTTTGTTTGTTTTTATTTAACCAGATTTGATTTTTTTTTGCTTTGTTCAATGGTATATCAACCTTTGTAAGTTATTTAATGCCTAAGTCATCCATGAAGCTAAACAGCGGTACTATTTAAACCCATCGCAGGTTGAGGGATTAGGTAGTTCATAACTTTTCGAAGTGTATTTATCCGAAAGAGAATATAATCAGGCGACTGGAGTTCGAACTGTACTATAATCATTAAATGCACGTGAACTAATAAGGACATTTGTATGTGTCTATCATATACATATACACTCAAATGTATGTGGGGTCACCCCCACATGGTAGGGAACTAGACTGGCAGATCATTGCTAATGAGTTCTATTCTCACTGGATAATCCATATTTCTTGCGTTATTTTCAACTCAATAAAAGTTCGTAAATAACTACAAACATGTTCGTATATCTATGTCTGTAAGTACACTTATAGAGACAAATTAAATACGTGTGTATACACGCGCACTTGTGTGTGTTTATGAGCTGTGTCAGAACGACGATCATTCAAATGAATTAAGGTATTTTTTTTTTTGTTTTTGTAAAGCAAAATCATTTTTTTGTCCAGAATTTTTCTTTTTTTCCATTAATGTAGACTCTGCATTGTTAAGAATTTGTTTATAACAAAAATCATTTTAATCTCGAAAAAAATATTTTGAGATTATTCAAAATGGCAGCAAATCAAACAGAATGTTCCTGATTCGAATAGAGGTCTTTCATTAAATTTTAAATGCCTGAAAAATTCAAACCATGTGAAATTTATGAAAGAAAGTGAAATGAGCACGGAGAAGCATGTTTTGATTAAAAAAAAATGTTTACTAATAGGCTATACATAGATTTGCCAATACGAGTCTGAGTCGAAAAGGCATGAGAATAGGAACACACTGACTTTTCGGTAAAGAAAAAGTTTTTGGCGAAGCGGTCAGTTAAGATGATCATGCTGATAGTCTTTTGGAACACGAAAGAACACATGACTATCGATTTTCTTGAAAAGGGTGCATGTAAACAGTGCTTCCAGTTGCCAACTATTTTGACAATATTACCCTTATCTATTGAATGACCCTCGTACATACAAACATTTGTATGTTCGAAGGTCGGCTGAAAAGTTGATTGGCTGACCAAAATACTCCCATAGAATGTGACCAAACGGGTTTCATTTTTCAGCATAATTCTTGTGTTCTACAGACTTTTTTCGATCGGCGTTGTAGTCCTCGGATTTCATCGATCAAAAAACTCGTCAACTGACATGACGTTATCATATGAACTTTTCGGCCTACCCTGGTATATTATTCATGTATATAGGTGTGTTTTTAAGGGAGTGTTTATATACGAGGGTGAGTTAAAAAGTAGTGTCCTTTTCTTTAGTGCAGGAATAATTACCGACACAGGAACATGTATCATTCATCAAAATAAAGCTGGTCCTTTGTGAATCACGTCCTTACTTCTCAACATAGTCATCGTTTCTCTCAATAGCAATGTTCCACCTTCAAATGAGAGCATGTATCTCTACGTCGTAAAATTCTGTTGACTATTCTTTGAGCCACTTCATCGCTGCAGCTTTCACTTCCTCGTCAATTGGCATAATGTTTGTTTTTTTAGCTTCCTTGCCTGGAATCGAAAAGATGATAGTCTGAAGGTGCTAAATCTTGCCAATCGATAATATTGTCCTTCTGCATGACAATGCTTGACCACGCACACGCATCAGGACAAGGGAGACAATCGCCTCATTTGGATGGACATCTTTACCCCATCCTCCATACTCACCGGATTTGGCGCCTTCAGACTATCATCTCTTCGGCCTCATGAAAGAGGATTTTCGAGGCAAACATATTACCAGTGATGAAGGAGTGAAAACTACAGGGATGAAGTGGCCCAAAGAACAGTCAATAGAATTGTTCAAGGCTGGGATACATGCTCTCATTCGAAAGTGTAACATTGCTATTGAGAGATATGGTAACTATGTTGAGAAGTAGGGATGTGATCCACTGAGGACCAGCTTCATTTTGATCTATGATACATGTTCCTGAGTCGGTAATTATTGCTGTACTAAAGAAATAATCATTACTGGTTGACTCACCCTCGTAGATATGTATAAAGACACGCACCCTCTAAAGCACTATTTTTTTAAAAAATTCCCCCGAATCAGCTAATTAGCGGATGTTAGTAAAACTTGCAGTATTTAAAGCAATTAAAGATTAGGTTTCTTTCAGGAGATGCTTTCCTTCAACATATTGAATAATAGTTTTATTTATTTATCTTTTTTGTGATTTGTTGTCATGTCCCCCCCCGCGCCAATCATTTTGTTAATTTGAAAGCGTAGGTAAATTACTTTTACATGTTTTAAAGAGAAGTCGATGGAGAATTAGGTTTTGTTTTATATTTTTTATAACATTTGTATATTTTGTCAATACAGATGCCTTATATTTGAAGTTAAAAAAAACAGTAACATAAAGATTGCTCTTCTATACCGGCCCGTTGGCTCAGTGGTAGAGTGTTCGCCTAATAGCCCGGGAGACTGAGGTTTCAATCTCAGGTCGAGTCATACCAAAGACTCAAAAAGTGGTACTTAATTCCTCCTTGATTAACACTCAGCATTATAAGGTACGTTTCAAGGGTAAAGTGAAACAATCAAGGGAAAGTAGTAGCGCCTTCCTCTACACCTCGGTGTAGTAGCTATTAAAAAGGGAGCCTTTGGGTAGCCCTTGACTACAGTCACCAACTTTACTTTACTTTGCTCTTCTAGATGTTTTTTTTTTTTTATTTCTCTCTTTCCGTTGCTTAATCTTCTAAGGATGTGGTTAATAAAAAAATCAGATTAAAGATTTTTTTTTTTTTTTTTTTTTTTAAGATTTACAATTGACATCCGTAGATTAAACTCTTGCGTTTTGTTAATTAATGTAAGAATACTGAATAAATAAATCTGACTGAAAAAGAATTTTATCTAAATAATTCTTTTTTAGTCTTTGTGTTTTTTTGTTTTTTTTTGTTTTGTTTTTTTTGACGATATTTCTACAGTGTCTCACAAGAAAACCAAGATAAAAAGCGTTACATGAAAGCTAAACCTGTTTCGAGAATTTAATATAAAAAAAATGATTGCCTATAAAAATTGCGTGTTTTTTGTATAATATGACTAATGGTTAAGATGTTAGGCTGACAGACAATTGTTGATGAGTTCGATTCTTACTGAGGGCCCCATATATTTAGCTTTGTATCAAACTAAGCAAAGCTTCATTTATAACTATACATATACAGTAATTGACTAAGGTTTTTATTTGATGTAGCACAGGGCCGAATGAATGAGGCACATGATGAGACTCGAACTCACTCGTGAAGGTTCGCTAATCTAACTTGTTAACCATAAAGTATGTGCGCGCGCACGTGTGTGTGTGTGCTTTGAGTGATGAAATAATAATTAATAGGCTAGGCAATCAAGCAGACCATTACCAGTGAGTTCGATTCTCACTGGGTGCCCCATAGTTCTAGTTTGGGGCTACTCTGCTAAAATAGTTCATAACAATATACTTGAGATGATACCCATAGTTGTGGAAATTTGACTGTGAAAAAAAAATTATTTACTTTAACACCTGGTATCAACCGTAACCTTCGAAGAAGCCTTTTTGGTGATATCAAAAAAATAATTCAAAAAGAAGTGTAAAAATTTGCTCTAAATTCAGTTATTTCAAAATACCAAAAAAAACCCAAAAAAAAACCCTGACAATTTCGGAGGTCCTTTAGCGCCCGAGCATACACACAGATAACATTTCTTTTGTACTCTTAAAAGAGTAGAAAGGTTGGAGGAGTGGAGAAAGTGAATAAACACCCTGCACATTTTCAAACTAAGTGATACTTAAAAAAATAAAAAATAAAAATATATAAAAAAAAAAAAAAAGATAAATAGATAAAGAAAGGTCAGTTGGAGGCCAAAAAAAAAAAAAAAATGAAACCCAAGAAGAAAATTAGGTTAAAAAAAAAGAAAGTTGACCTAATTTCTGTGCTTGAGTTTTAAATTTCTGGAGAAAAGTACAAGAAATATATGTATATATATGTATAAAAAAAATAAAATGAAAATAAAAAAAATAAATCAACAAAAATAAAGCCGGTTTAACACTTTCCAGTCAACCCGATACCACTAACACCCTCAGTCTCTTATCCTACAACCCCATCATCCAAATAGTTCAGGGCTCTCTTCGGGTAAAGTGAGGCCAAGTGTTTCCCTCCTGTCTTTAATTATAAACACACTCCTTGAAAAAGTTTTGAAATAATATTTTTACCTTATCAGCATTAAATTTCCATTTAGTGTCTTGTACCAGAAATAAGGATTCACTCTCTTTAAATAGATTTCTTAGTAAAAAAAAAAAAAAAATATCCGGATTATTAAATAATAAGCCATTGAGTTTCATATTATACTTTTTTTTCGATAAGTTTTAAGGAAGAAAATTTGCAATAAAACTGCCCCTGCCTGTATGTCCAGACTTCAGTGTTCACTTTTAAATCACCTCTTTCCTATTCGAAAATGTGAGTTATTAATTTTATGCCATGTCAACCAGTCTAAGGTTATTTCATGCCAGGAGGTTTTGGAATTGTATTCATGGTACATTTGTATTAACATTTTTGTGTTATTGGATCTGAAGCGTTTTTTTATTTTTTTTACTCAGTTATATGGTATTAAGTATTCCTCTCTAATCCTATTTACCTTCCGCTCCGGCAGGATATGACACAAGGTCAATTTTTAAGCGAAGTTTAATAAGTTTGAATTCAGAGTTTTCCTTCACCTAGACTAGTTGCCTCACCAAGGCTGAAGAACCCAATCTGTCCTACTGTTTACCCATATCTGGAGGGAGAATAATTGGATTCATACCTTTCCCAAGAGTATTAGTGCAATGTGAAATGCAATCATTCTCGTCCAGGATTTGAACTCAGGGCGCCGTGTCCATTTCCTACGACGATAACCATTACACCACGGGCACCTCCAAAAGTATTCCTCTCTAATACAAATAATTTGCACACACTTGCATTGTTTCAAGTATACCTATCTAATACTGATAATCATATGGTTTCAAGAAATTGTTTTTTTTTTATAATAGTCATTTGTTTGCACACAGTTATATGGTTTCAACAAATAATAATCCTTAGTAAACAATTATAGCCTCCTGTAACTATTCTTAATACAAATAATTAACAGCGATATGGCATTAATAATTCCTATCGAAAATGAATAATTTTGAAACATATCTTTTTGACTAATAGATGTGACTCTAACAGGTACTACTTCTCCGATTCAGGGTGGACATGGGAATAATGGCAATTAGGAGTACTCCCCATATCTCCAGAATTGGGGCCTCACCACCAGATGCAGTTTTTTCTCATTCCCAGAATACCTTTCATTGGGGTGGGGTGGGGTGGTTCTTACCCCCTCTGCAGTAGATACAGTCGGTGTATTCTAAGCCACTCTATAAAAAAAAAAACTCCTCCTATACCACTAAACGGCTTAAGGAAAAATAAATAAGTTTTATTTTAATTTTTCTTATCAAATAAAGGTGTAGATTTATCTCTTGATTCTCTAAAAAGTATAATATTACATTCACTGATGATAAGATTGTTATAATTATCGAATTTAAATTAAACTGTCGATGTATTTTGCAACAAAAATTTGCGAAAATAATTTTTACTTATAATTTTCAAGTCAGTTATTTAATTTTATGAAATCTGTATAGAGAATATCATTCGAATGTTGATAATATTTACTTTTCTCTAAAGATACATACTTCATCTTAAGAAGGAACAAATTTTAAAATAGAGTTACTAATTCCGTTATATTTTAATTTAACCAAACCATTAGGTGTTACCGGCTCATTGGCCTAGCGGATATATATATATATATATATATATATATATAGAGAGAGAGAGAGAAAGGTACCATTGAAAATTAAATGAAATAAAGTTCTTTCCTGATTCTGATAATGACCTGAACTATTGATAACATTAGACTTTAAACATCTGGAAAAAGATCATTCCTGATAGATAATTTTCCATCAAATTTGTATTAATAAATATCAACAAATTTAAAAACACGCAAAATCATGTTAATTTTACAGATTGAATCGGGTGGGCTTTGATATTGACGACTTGAAGGTTTGTCTTCATATATTTGTCGTATTGGAGAACCAAATCTGACCGTCATAATTATTTGAGGGTGGGGAACACAATTCGAACACTTTTCGGTTGGGAAATGTATTATGGTTTAATATTTCCTCGTTCTGAGCAGTTCAAAACAATTCATGACGAATTAACGACATCATTTTTTGTCCGAGTAAACTTAACGGAATGAATAAAGTAATGAAAAGAAATACTAAAAGGAACATTTTTGATTAGAGTCCTATCATGCAGTTGAAGAGTCTTTTGGTATAAGTTGAAAGTCTTTAATCGAATGAAAGTTGTTGAATGAAGATTTACGTCAAAACGTGGAACTGTTTGTTTTGATGAGAGCCCTCTGATCAGAAAATGTGCACACTTGTTGTTGAGGCAGGAGAGTTTGACTTTTTCATATCATTTTATATTTTACTTTGGTTATGCCACCTAGCGGCTATTAGAAGTACTATATGGAAGGCAAGGGATGTAATCCTTACGCTATATATATATATATATATATATATATACATATGTATTTACTTACCCCTGTCACTATGGGCAAGATGACACAAGATTAATTTGTTAGAGGAATTCTGCAGGTTTGAATTCAAAGTTTTCTTTCTTGAATGGTTGTCTAACCTTGGTTAAAGAACCCAGTCTTTCCTATTTTCCCATAGCTGGAGGAAAAACAGAAGGATTCATGCTTTTCCTATGGAAACTACAAATAATCTCGTCTAAGACTTGAATTTGGTCACTAATTGCATTTTCTACACACACACATATAGATTGATAATTATATCGCATACACAAGTATATAAATTGATAGATATCACACACACACACACACATATATAAATATAAAGTTGATAGATATATCACACACACACACACATATAGATTGATAGATATATTGCATACACACACAGATTGACAGATATATCACACACATCCTTATATAGATTGATAGATATATCATATTTACATGTAGATATGTGTGTGTATGTTTTATTTTCATCAGAACTACCTGTCATCCAAGGCTGAGGTTATTAGAAGTTTGTGGGTGCTATCTCTCACTACATGCACTGCAGTTATCCATTGAATTTAAATTGATATGGCTATGGTCAATTCCTAATACCTGAGGCCTTCCTCCCTGAAAAGAAGGGAAGACCAATAAAGTTATATAAATTTTTCCTTACCATCACATATGTTCCTTCAGTACTTCTTTCAACTTTATTCTGCTTTAGCAGAAAGACAAACTCCTATATATGTATAATACACTTTAGCAAAGGCATGGACTATCAATAGGTTGTCGATCATATTGAAGTCAAACCTGTCCGTTGAAATAAAACACAATTTTTTCCAAGCAGTAGTTGTGTCGTTTCTATTATATGGATACACTACATGGACACTGGCTAAGTATCAAGAGAAAAAAGCTTGACAGAAATGGCACAAGAATGCTGAACAAATCCTAGAAGCAACGTCCCACAAAGCAGCTGCTGAATGGCTACCTACCTCCCATCTCTAAATCAAGCCAAATAAGACGGACAAGACATGCGGGATACTGCTGGAGAAGTAAGACTGAACTCATAAGCGACGTTCTCCTATGGACCCCTTCATGCGGACGTGCAAGTGTTGGACGACCAACTAGAAACTATTTGCAACAGCTCTGTATGGACCCAGGATGTAGTCTAGAGGACCTGCCTGAAGCAATGGGTGATAGAGATGAATGGCGAGAGAGAGTCAGGGAAATCCATACTAGCATGATATGTATATATATATATATATGTATGTGTGTGTGTTAGTGTGAGTGTAGGAATTTCTCAAGTCTTCCTTTCTATAATTAACTTTGTTGCTGTGAAGTTAATAACATTAAAAATTCAATCTCTTATACATATGCCTCAGTTGAATTGTAGGCTGATTGTTTAGCAGGTGCTAAACTGATCTACATCTTATTTCATTGTGTATGTATTAGTTACAGCCTCTCTTTAGAAACTAATAGAAAAATGTAAGTTGTTTTTATTTTTTTAAATAAATTCCTTTCAGGTCAAATGTTTAAAAGGCCTTGAAATATAAATAACAATGCCTTGCTTTGTAAAAGCTCTTATGCAGCAGAGACATTGTATTGTTTTTACTAATCAATTAATTAATTTATTTAAATAATTACTTATATAGGTTACTTATATGTAAAATGTACATTTGAAAATGTTTCTGGATTCTTATTTGATAAATTGCATATACATGAGGATGAGTCAAAAGTTTTGCAATAATTTTGTATGTGCTTGTTTGTCATCCATTTATCGTGGGACTGAAGCAGTTAAAGTCACACTAGGTACCCACTGTTGGTTGGTGATATTATGATACTGGGTGTGGTGATACATGGAGGGAAGCTGTATACAGTGTATGATTTGAAAACTTATGTTTTACGAATTCAAACTGGGCCACAAAAAAAAAAACAATAATTGTGTCAAAGGTGAAGGCGCAGTCAATCACAGTACATGAAACAGATGGTTCAAGAAATTTCATTTGAACTGCAAAAATCTTGATCAAGCTATGTCAAGCCTAAAATTGTTGATTGCTAGGTCATACTCAAAACCATAACGGTAAATCCAGTGAGAGGCACTCAGAGAATATCGGGAGACCTTGGTCCCATGTAGCTTGTGGGGTTTGAATAATTAATAAAAAAAGACAATGACATAAAAATGAAATAAATGAACACAAAAGTAATAGTTTCCTGGGAGGCCTCTTACAGAAAGTGAAATTAGAGTGTGCCTGAAAAGACGGGCTTCCTGGCACTAAAAAGAAACTCGGCCTCAGAAGCCTTTACCACCTTGACTTAGATGAACGCATCTTTTTCTCTCGGCTGCTTGTAGGGAATGCTCATGCCAGACGAGTTCCGAACTTAGTCATGCATTTTGTCTCCAGTTAGTAGCAGTGTCTGCCAAATGCGACCACTAAACAGGGAGATACCTCATGGACCCTCAGACTTGCAGTTGGCCAGGGGTGATTCCATGATGTTCTTCAAATGCCTTCTCTGGGCAAGCATGACTATTTCTACTGGTTCAGGGAAATATTCCATCAACAGAGTAGTCATAAACCCACACCAAAAATAAGATTTGTGTCCAAAGGTATCTCTGTCTTCTTTTGCATCCTTAATTCCCTTACAGCTTCAACCAACAAAAAGAAGATAAGTGAATGGGATAAGAAGAAAAAAAGAGTCAGATACAAACCTCAGAATTTTCCAATGAGCCCGCAATTCACCACTACCACAAAAAAGTCTTTCTTGTGCCCTATAAGCTCATCAACATCATGACCTCAGCAATAGGTTCCGAATTGTACTTCACTTCTAAAAATATTGCCAAACTTTTGACTCACCCTTGTATGTTTTTTGCCTAGAGGTTGTTTTTTTGGTTTTGTTCTTTTTTTTTTTGTGTTTTTTTTTTTATTGTCAAATAATAATGTAGACTCATTAACATCTCAATTAAACACTGTGAAATTCTTCAGGTACTTCAATCTATGACTGTGACAAATGAGATTTTTATTTCATTTGTTTATTTGTGTTTTATTCTTTTTTTCTTTCTTTTTTGGCCTAAAAGTTCATGGGAATTCAAAATTCTTACTAGTGTTTGTATTAAACAGGTTTTTTTAGTTAAGAAATATTCATACAACTGCTACCAGAAAAAATATCACTCTTTGGAACTGAATCTGAATAATTCAGAATGCATATTGTTTAATGAGTATGAACTAGCCTTCTACTGTAAGACATTGGTTGGTTGGTTGGGTTTTTATGACATATCAACCCTCATAGGTTATTTAATGCCAAATCCTCTTTAACATATAAATATATATGATTTGTGAACAAATAATTTGTTGGTAACATTTTCAAATGAACCAGAACTCATTCATTTGAACAGTTACATGGTTACAAGTATTGCTATTTAACATCTACAATTTAATTTAAAATCAGTCATTTGTTTGTGCATAATTAAATGGTTATATAGATATATAATTTGTTAAGTGAATAGTTTGTAGGTCATCTTAATTCTAAATGAATAAGAGCTGATTTGTTTGCACACAAGTATTGGTATTGTTTGCACACAGTTAAATCATTTCAAGTATTGCTATCTAATACTTATGAGTTGTTTTCAAAGACCGATAAGCTAAAAGATCCCACCCCTTAAAGATAGTGAAATCTTAGATAATACTGAACCATCCATCTACCATTATATTTCTAAATTTCACATTATATTTATGTGTCAATAAACACACACACATTATATATATATATATATATATAGTGAGAGAGAGATAAATATCTACTAGTAAATTTTGAAGACACCATAGCCATTTGATGTTTAAAAAATCCTATTGTATTTTGATAATCAAATATTATCAGGAATTACATCAAAAAATTGTTAAAATGTTTTATGTATTGTGGAAGTATAATTAATTTATTGCACATAAACTTTAACAACTAAACTCTATGGAAAATGAATGTTCACTTGTAAAATAAATGACAAATATAGGACATATTTACACCCCCCCCAAAAAAACCCCTTTAGTATCCCTTTATATACAAACCTTGTGTTTGATATAACTCTGCTAGATCTGCAATATTCAGCTTGAATGTTGTCAATGATAAAGATCACTTCTTTGTGCAATGTTGGGTCAATCATAAGCTTTTCATAGTAAGTTTCTGACATGGCTGAAACCAGATTCAACAGGTCAAGATGAAGTAAAAGTATCAATATAAATACATTTAAAACAATTTTTTTTCATTGACCATTAAAATACTTTTGTGAACCCTCAATTTATTAGTTTTCCAGCATAGACCCTAAAAATTCTACTATGGACTACTGTTAGAAATTCAGATATTTAATGACAATTCTATTTACAGAAACTACATGTTAGTAGTATGGCATGGGGCTAGTTGGATGAAAATAATTTAGCTTTATAACTAAACTGGAATGATATCTGAGGGTTAGCTTTTGCAGCCTAATAACCAGTAAAGCAGTGTCCAGGCCTGGATCTTAAGGATATGTGACATAAAATACTATCATAGACCCCACTCCCAATGTACAATTTTACTTGCATGGACCCCACCAAATTTTATATGGACCCCCAGGGATCATATGAATCCCATTTGAAAACCAGTGATTCATACTTTTCATAGATTCCAAGACATTTTTTACCTATCCTCACAGAAAGAGAAAGGTTGTTCATACTAGGCATTAAAAATCTCTCACTGTCAGTTTTTTTTCTTTTTTCAAATGGTTGTTGATAAATATATTGTTCTAAAGTTGTTTTTTTTATTTTTTTTTTGTGATTTCATAGCATTGTTCTAAAATTTTGCTTTTATTCATGATGGGCTGCTTACATATGTTACCAAAGAAAGGGAAAAAATTATTTAACAAATGTTTTGAAGACAAACTCTTTTCATTTTTTGTTTAAAAAAAAATTATATATATATATATATATATAATGTGATGATTATTAACCTTTACTTAAATACAACTGATGCACACAATAGAACTTTATGATTAACGTACAAATGATTGACGTAAGAAGAGATCCACATGATCGGATGATTAAATGATGCTTTTTTAAAAATGTTGTATCTCTGCCATTGCCAAAAGAAATTAGCTGTAAATTGTTATATAAGGTTTAGGATCATTTCAAATGTGAACATGTTTATACTGTTTAGATTATTCTTTCATGAAGGTTGGTTTGGTTTGGTGGGTTTTATGGCATATCAACCTTTGTAGGTTATTTAACGCCAAATCCATTTTTATGTAAATAATCTGTTCTATTTAAAAGAATTCAGTTTAGCCTAAGTACACAGTTTAATTGTCAAAAACATTTATTTCAAACTATTCAAGAAGTTATATGTAACAATTCAGTTAAGTGTAAATACAATTTTAATGTCGAAAAACAGTTCTATTTCAAATAATTCAGTTGAGCATAAGCACGCACTTTAAATGTAAGTACGGTTTAATTGTCAAAAACATGTCTATTTCAAGCTATTCAGTTTACTCAAACAATTCAGTTTAGCATATGAATGCTGTTAGTTCTATTTAACCCATAGATAGGGCCCTATCAGGTGCTACCTCTTCGGGCCAGAGTGGACCTGGGAGTGATGGCAATAAAGGGGTACTCCGTATTCCCCAAAGCTCCAGCATTGCTGGAACCTCATCATCAGATTGTTTAGTGTCATATCCAGGACACTCGTTGGGGGGGGGGTCTTACCCCTCTGCAGAGAAGCAGTCAGTGTATTCTATAGCCCCAGCTGACCGGGCAATCTTTCATGAAGAGACGAGGATTATGATAAGTAAATTGCCTAAACAGTAAGGGAATGATGCTCCGCCTTTTTTTTGTTTATTGCAAACTTTTCAAATGTTAAAGAAAATTTTAAAGATTGTGCTAAGAGTCTGAACTTAGTGTCCGTTAATGGTCCGGAAGACCTGGGTTCAATCTCAGGTTACGTCATACCAAAGACTTTAAAAATGGTACTTGATACCTTCTTGCTTAACTCTCAGCAATATTAGGTACGTATCGAGGGTAAAGTGGAGCAATCCAGGGAAAGGAGTAGCGTCCTCCCCTACACCTCAGTGTAGTAGCTATTGAAAAGGGAGCCTTCTGGTCACCCTTGACTACAGTCACCAACTTTACAACTTATATACAGGGCTTTTCAAAAAACTTGATATCATTTGAGATGTAAATATATAAATTGCTACATAGTCTAAGCGAATGAATCTAAACATACTAAATGTTGAGCAAAATAAGATTTATTTATCAAAATTTGAATAAGAAATTTCCTTGCAACATGCCTAACTACTTTTGGGGGAATCTAGGTTTCCAGATTTACTCTTCTTATCGACTTACTGGTGTTTTACAAAAATGTTTTCTGAATCTACCCGACCATTTCTAGTGGTCATCCAGATTTTTTTGCCCAGCTCAGATAGCCTTGCTCCTTGAAATTTTTGTGCCATGTCTGAATCTACATTGTAGTTCATGCATTCTCTCACAAATGCACACTGCACAGTTTTGTTTGTACTTGAGTATAACACAGAAAACATCTTTTCTTCTCCAGTGAATGTCATTTCTATATCTGAATAATAATAATAATAAAAAACAGAATTTTTTGTTATTTTTATAGATGCTGTCAAAAAGTAAGATCATTTGAATGAGAATTGGTCAAGCTATTAGATTATAAAATTATATCAATTTTTCTGAAACCCCCAGTGTATATATATATATATATATATATATATATATATATATATATATTAAGAACATCTAACCATTTTTGAAAGGTTTCCTTCACTTGCTAATATCATACCTGACTAATTTCTTTTCGTTTCTTTGCAGGTGTGATATTTTAGCTTTTCTTTCCTATTCTAATGGACGAACTAAGATGAGGAAAGTTTAACAGAAACAAAAAATTATCATAATAAAAAAAAAACCAAGTTTAACAGCAACACCATCAACGGTAACATCTTCTTCACGAACTACACTAAACCCAGGATAATTACTCTACCAATGGACAATGTTATTTTTCATCAACTTCCAAATACTTCCATTTTACTGAGCTTTCAACAGGTAAATATTTTTTCTGCTTTTTCCTTCATTTAATCTTAACTTTTCATTTTCAGATAATTTTTTTTTCAGGCTGTAAAAAAAAAAAAAAAAAAAAAAAAAATGAAAATCTATAAAATTACCATTTTACTTTCTTTTATCTATTTTACCTTTTGAACTAAGAATTTCCTGTGGAAAAAAAAGCAAAAAAGACTTACACAATATTCATCTGTTTTATAGTGACACAACATTCATCTGTTTTATAGTGACCTAATTGCAACAATATCCAAATGGTAATAATGATATCTCAAAAGTATCACAAACTGATGTTGGCATTCATTGGCAAGTTTGAGTTAAGACCATTTCCTTGGTTTAGCTCCCTCTTCAGACGATCAAAATAAGAAATAAAAGATTAAAGTACTGAAGAAATTATGCAGACAAATGTCAGAATCATCTTAATTCACTCAGTTGAATTCCAGTGGCATATAAAACCCAAGATGACCAACCGCTGCACATATTGCAGCATCTTACTTGACTCCTGTCACTAATAGAAGTAGAAGTCAACCTTCATATCGATGCACAACAGTTTTTTTAGGACTCAGCTCCTTGATATACAATTTAAAACCCTTGCTACTTGTTGATAGAATGGTGTTTTTGGAAAATTAAATAACTTACTTGCTGAAGAATGTCAGAGGAACAGTAAAATAATTTGGAAAAATATGGTAAAACATCATTTGAATTCCTGCCATAAAGAAACCAGAATGTATTTCAGCAAAACCTTTTCATAAAAATGTTATTGGATATTCACTTGAGATTAGGGGAAGAAGATAAAGAGTTACGTAAAAAGCAAAACTACAAGTTATGATTATCTGAATTAGAACAATTTTCTCCTATTATTTGCCCAGATGTACTCCTGGGTATGTTTAGTGAATAATATGAATATTGAATTAGTCATATTTCTTTACATACTCGGTGTTTCATTAAGGATCCAACTTTACTGATTAGAAGGTAGAATTTGCACATGCATTGATTTTATGCCATAATATTTGTCACATGAGAAGACTGTACTCAGAGACAACAGTATTTAGCATTTGAAAGAATTGCATCCTTCTCTATTCTCAATCAAGCTTCCATTACCTTGTGTTATATTAGCTTTGTTATTTTCCCAAGGATGGGCCATATTTTGTGCGTAAATCTTGCAAATTTATGAGAGATGAATTTAAAGGAAAATTCCGCAATCTACTCTTCCTGACAAATCAACAATATTATGTGTTGGGTGATAAATTTTCTGAGATCTAGAACATACCAAATGAAAAGAGGTTGGACTAGCCATCTCTGTTTACTGCCAAAGTTCTTGATGATGTATCCAAATATCTAACCTTTTAACCCAAACGGTTCTTTTAAAAGATCTCTACAATGGATTGGATTGTCTACAACTTCTGTTTAAAGGATACAAAGAAATTAAAATAGTTTAAACACAATTTGATTAGAAGACAGTTGCACTCCTTTTGAAACACCTTGTACTAGGATGAGTCAAAAGTTTTGCAATATTTTGGTAGTATTTTAGGTACAATTCAGGAATTCCTGATGTTGTGAAAGTGAGATACCAAATTGGACAGTGAAATGGCAAATTTGCTTGATACTCTCTGAATTTGCCTCTACGGCTCGGAGCACAGCTTTGAAATCCACACATTTTGGCCTACTTGATGTCTCTTGATCATCAAGGTTCTTGCAACTTGAGTGAAATTTCTTGAAACATCTTGTTATTGTACTTTCATCATCTACACCTTCATCTTTTGCTCAATGAATGTTTTCGACTGCTTTCACAGCATTACGTTCCAGTATAAGTTTCTGAATTAGACTACATAGCATGTTAATCAGTGAGGCTTCCAAGTCACACATGGAGTAAAGAAATGCACAACATGTCAGCGCACCAACTATCACAATACTACCAACATCAGCCGATATCAACCATTGCTTGAACTGCTTCAGTCACACAATATATGTGCAACAAATAAGCATGTAATAGAATATTTCAAAGCTTTTGACTCACTCTAGTATTATTAACTATTTATTGTGCCTTAGTTATGTCTATATATCATTTTTATTTATTATGTATTAGTTATGTCTGTATATGATTATCAATCATTGTATATTATTGTATATATATATTAATATCCATTTTAGAAGATAAAGACAATACAAAATCTCATTAGTCAGAAAATTATTAGTGCAAATGTTGTAAAAAAGTAAGTAAAGTTGGCAACCTTAGTCAAGAGTGACCAGAAGGCTCCCTTTTCAATAGCTACTACACCAAAGTGTAGGGGAGGGTGCTACTCTTTTCTCTGGATTGCTCCACTTTACCCTTGATATGTACCTTATATTGCTGAGAGTTAAATAAGTTGGTATCAAGTACCATTTTTAAAGTCTTTGGTATGACTCGATCTGGGATTAAACCCAGGTCTCCTGGACCATTGGCAAATACTCTACCCACTATGGCCACCAATAGCCCGGGAGACCTGAGTTCAATCTCAGGTCGAGTCATATCAAAGACTTTAAAAATGGTACTTGATACCTCCTTGCTTAACATTCAGCAATATAAAGTACGTATCAAGGGTAAAGTGGAGCAATCCATGGAAAGGAGTAGCGGTAGCACCCTCCCTTACACCTCGGTGTAGTAGCTATTGAAAAGGGAGCCTTCTGGTCACCCTCGACTACGGTCATCAACTACTACTAGTACAAATGTACTTATATAAAAGTGGGGACAAATGCATACTGGATAAAAATAACATCAAAAAGTTACAATAATCATTTTTGTTCATATGGAAATTTCCCTTTGATTGTATTTTATTTTTATATGATCATGGCCTTTTTTTTTTTTTTTTTTTTTTTTAAATGTAATTTTAGAGTTCTTAGTTGTTGAATTTCAACTATTTTTTCCTGGCAATTTTTAGAGAACTGACCAATTACAAATTAACATAGATAATTAATTACATGAAGATAAAAAAAAATATACATATATACACATGCAAAAAAAATGAGGACAGGTTTATAGGTACTTAAAACTTGAGGAAATCAGAAGTTTATTTTTGACTTTTATCACAGAAAAATTTCCACGAGAACTTGATTTTCTTTCTTTGTATTTATTTTACAAATCTACGGGTGTATTTAAATAAAATATTTCTGACCTCAGGTAGGAGACCTTGAATAAATTTTATTGCTGAATGTTGCTGTCCCTTTTTTTTTTAAAACTAGGTAATTAAGATTTAATTGATTTTATCCTGTGAATCAGTATCTATCTTCTTATGTATCTTATATGAGGGGAAACTACCTGGATTTTGTATGAATATGTTTCTTTATAATATTGTTCATTATATCATGAAAATTATGGTGCATTGTCATTTGAGAGAAGAGTGTAGCAAATTTTAAAAACTAAATAAAAGGATAAAAATATAAAGAGGATGTTGAGGAATTTTAGAAATAATTTTTCCTTCTTTAAATCTGAAAACTCTTCACTTTCTCTAATTTTTTTTTCAAAAATCTAATCATTTACCAGATGGAAATGACTAGGGTTTAATTAGTACAGTAGTTTCTGAACTATAAACTTCTGCAGATTTGTGCCTTTCAGGACGTAGCTATGTGCACCATTAAAGTATATATGCAAAACAAGCATAAAAGAAATGACTCTCATTGTAGTTGAGAACTGAATAAATTTGGAACAGATATTAAACTTATTTTTTCATTATTAAACCATGAATATTATAATTGAGCATTTAAGACCTTTCATGAATATTTTATCTGATATTTATTTGAAATTAAATGAATAATAAAAATTAGCTTTGATATTCACTGATCATGGTTTTGAAACCAAACCAAACACCTTTTGATATATTTGGGATTTCTATCAGAGAAGTGTATCCTTCAGTTGGTAAAAAACTTTTACAATTCTGATCCTGTTTTCAATGTGATATTTATATGGCCTGAGACATTTTTTTCTCACTAACATTAAATACAAAAATAAACAGAGAGAAAAACTTCTGTACATTGAAGAGGAAATGAAATTGTCTCATGTATATCTTAACATAGAAAACATTGCAAAGAAACATGAAATTTCTTCTTCAAATTAAAATCTATTGCTAATTCAATGAATGAAAAAATGTAATTGCTTACAATATTCTTACAGTTTAAATTAAGTTTTATAAGCTAAAATGCATAAATATCTGTTAAAAATTTGAATTTACATACGAAGTAGACCAAAATATTTTCACTGTTTTTAAGCTGTTTTGAACAAGATAAGTTCTGCAATTGCTATATTGATAAACGAAAACAAAAAACAAAACAAAGAAAAACAATATATAAGTCATGTATTTGTACCTATTAAAGGTCTTAATGTTACCAAATACCAAAACAATAATGGTTTGATCTTGAATATAAGACACTATGAATTTGTCCTGATCTTTATATGAAATTATTTTTATCATCATATATTTTTTGAATTAGTATAAAGTTTATTCATATCTGTTTTTTGAAAAAAAATTGTTTACAATAGAACTGAGCAACCCCATAGCTTCTGTTACCCTTTCACTTCTAGTGAGAATCTGGTGTCCCAGTTGAATTTTATTTTTATCTTTAAAGTATAATTTTGTGTTTCCAGAACTTAAAAATAAAGAATTGGTAGTGAAAGGTTATGAATAAAAATTAAAGACCTAATAAAGAAATATATATTTTATTACTAAATAGTGAATATTCAATCGTATGACTGTACGTCACTCTTTTTGACAAAGTATATTTCTGTGTTCATATTTCTATGCTGTATCATGTTTTTCAAATGTTTTAAAAGAATGACGGAGAACATAGGGCGAATGATTGTTTTCTTGTGTTGGTCTTGTCTGTTTAAAACATTCTGTTATCTAAAAACATATTAGCCTATTTTATTGATGTTTTAAATTGGGTATAGAACTTCTGGCAGAATATAAACCTTCTAAACCAGCGAGTGCAGCCTTCCACAGCCTTGTCAAAAGACTAATTAAAATTGTGCACTTTTACTTTAGAACCTGATATCCCAATACTTTCTCACATAAAAGTAATCTCAGAAAGTCATTAAAAGGTTAAAGTTTTTCATTTCTTTTAAGTTTTATATATTAATTAAATTTGACCCAAGTTACTAACTAAAAGTTTGGATTTTGTTGCAAATAAACTAAAAAGTTATTGAATGTGGCCTTATTTGCCGACAGTAAGGTTCAATGTGGCATTTGCTCATGAAAAAATTTCTCACCCCTGTTTAAAAAAAAATGCCTGCAAATGTGTAGAACATGACATCAACCTCAGAACATTATATATACAAGGATAGATTAATAATTCTTTGATCTGTTTCTTAGTTATCAGTGGAATTTTGATCTGAAAGTTTCATTGTATAATGTTCAATTCATGTGATTAATATCTTAAAAATTTATTGAATGTGGTCAAATTTGTGGATAATAAGTTTCAATGTGGCCTTTGAATATGAAAAGAATCTCTACCCATTTTAAAAAACTAGCTGCAAATGTTTTTCAAATGTTGTTTTATCTGTGCTAAAGATTAAACTAAAAAGGTTTGAATCTCTGATATGAGGAATTATAATCATAAATGGATGTACCTCAGACTTATATTCTCATCTTAGTTGTTGAACCCGACATCAACCTCAGAACATGATATATACAAGGATACATTGATACATCCTCAGTCTGTTTCATAGTTATCAGCAGAATTTTGATCAGAAAGTTTCACTGTATAATGTTCAATTCATGTGAATAATATCCTAAAAATTTATTGAATGTGGTCTAATTAGTGGATTATAAGTTTCAATGTGGCTTTAAAAAGTTCCTAAATCAAGGAGCTAGATTTTATTAATACACCTGACTAACAATACAATTATATATTGGACAAAATTTAACTTAAGGAAGAAAAAACTTAACTGAAATGTTATCAAGAAATGATGTATCCAAGTATAAATAAAATCCTTTGTCTTTCTCATAGTCATGAGCTGAATTTTGATCAGAAAGTTTCACTGTATAATGTTCAATTCATATGATTAATATTTATCACTGAATAATATGCATTGATAAGAAAGAGTATTATGTTGAAAAATAAATATTTGTTGTAAAAAATTAATTTTTCATCATTAGAGTATGGACTTATTGACAAATATATATATATATATATATATATATACACACACACACATGTACTTGGATAGAAATCTTTTGCATCAATTTTATATAGAGGAATCTGTAAAGGAATGTTTTAAGTTAAATACAAGAAACATTAATAAAGAATCGTGTATCATTTTAATACTTAAAAGTTGAATAAATTGAGGAAAGATTATATTATTGTGAAGATACATATTAATTTTATTCAGAAAAAATATTAATAGAATAAGAAATTGGGACTTAATATATACATTGGACAGATCTGATGGTCACTATCTTGGAGAAGAAATGATAAAAAAACTTAAATTTATAAAAAATGCTATATAGCACCATATTGTTTAAATGAAATTCTATCGAAAACAAAAAGAAAGAGTAATGTTTGTTTAGTGAAGAGAATTTTTTTTAGATGAATACTACATATTTGAAAAAAAAAAAAAGAGAGAGTGAGAGAAAGAAAATATTGAAGAGCTTATCCCAGAATTAAAAGCGACATGAGCTCATTGTGGGCACATTTTATTCAAATCATTATTTACAGAAATTGTTTGGGCAGGAAATTTCAAACGAATGAATAAATAGACTTATTGTCACCAGAGACAAGGTCAACACTGAAAAATAGACATGAACAAACCTTAATCTCTTTTTAAATTTTTTCTTTTTTTTTCTCTCCTTTATTTTTCTCCCTCAAATTCTAAAAAAAAACCAGGAAATTTGTTTCTAAAATCCTTCAATAGAGTTCTGTATCTCTAATAATATCCGCTGACCATAAACAGGAATATATATGTATATATGTTTTTTAAAAATATTGACAGGATTGCAAATAAGTAAATATTTTTAGCTGGGAGAGACTGTTTTCAGGGATTTGAGAGACCCTGTATTATTTTCATCTCAAGGTGAAACTCTTAGCCCACAACCTACCTGTTAACCTCTTTCTTGTGTAAACTTTATTACAGGTGCATACAGTTCTTGAATTACCAGGCAATCTGATTGCTTATAAAAAGACAAAATAAAAGTAATTGTCATCTCTGTTGTTCAAATTTGGTCTTATTTATTCACTATGAACCAGTAGTTTTATAAGTAAACTTGACCTTTTAGTTTTAAGTGACTAGTGTAGATTTTGATCCACTATCTATACTAGTGTTTCCAAGGGTTCTACAAATATTTGAAAGAGATAGTTATTAAAAATGGTTTATGATAATTTTATACTGGGGTTTCCTGAGGTACTATTTCAAAGGTTCCACAAGAATAAAAAGGTGGAGAAGTGCTGAAGGGTACAGTAAGAAATTTGCAAGTATTTTCTTCTCTAAATTCATTTGATAATACTATTATTCCATTTTAAATCTACATAAAATAATTTGGCCTTTATTAAGTAATAATAATCAAATACTGTTTTTTGTTCTGTCCTTTACAGTAAAATTAGATTTCTTTACCAAATATGGAGTATAATAGTTATTACCAGAGGAAATGTAATTGGTGACTTGAGTTAAAATCCTTGACTAGTTTGTTTGTGTTTTACTTTGCTCTTATGCCCTTGGGAAAGGCATGAATCCATCAGTTCTCCTCCAAGCTATGGGTTAATAGTAGGGTAAATTGAGTTATTTAGCCTTGGTTAGCTAACCAGTCTGGGAGAAGGAAATCTCTGAATCCAAAACAGCTGTACTGTGCTTAAAAATTGGCCTTGTGTCACAACCTGCCTATGGTGGAAGAGAAGTTGCATAAACAAGTACTCGACATAGAGCAGTTTCAATTTGCCTTGTCCTTTACTAAGCTTAGCTCAGTTTAGCATAAACTCATAACTCTAGGGCATCCAGTTAGAACTGATCTCACTAATGCTGCTCTGCTGGCCAAGCTTACTAAACATTATATTACGGAGGAGGCCATGTCTGAACTGGTATTTAAAAATCTTGAAAAAAAAAAAAAAAAAATTGCCTCCTAAAATTCTAACTATCATTATATTAGTAAAGTCGGCCAATCGTAGTCGAGGATGACCTGTAGGCTCCCTTTTCATTAGGTACTACACCGAGGTGTAAGGGAGGGCACTATTCCTTTCCCTGGATTTACCTTTGATCTGTACCTTATAACACCGAGTGTTAAGCAAGGAGGCATCAAGTAACGTTTTTTGAGTCTTTGGTATGACTCAGCCTGGGATTGAACTCCAGTCTCCCGAGCCATTGGCGAACACACTACCCACTTGTCCATTTATATAATTGACAAAAATTTAAAGAATTCTACATAAAGTTTAAAATCAAATACCAAGTTCCAGGAATTTAAAATTCAATATTGTTAATGTGATAGATTTGGCATGTCAAAAAGAACAAGGAAAATGTATTTTCCTAAATAATTTATTTGTTAACTATACAGAGAAGGAATTGTAGAAGTTACATTGCACATTTATGGAATCATTTGTGTCACACTGGTTGCTCAGAATGGAGTTGTCAGGGAGATTCTTCCAGTCGGGAATAAGCCAAACTGATTTACGGCAATAAAAAAAGTGTCTCTTTTCTTTCTTTATGGATTATATACCTAAAGAATGGATTAGCTAAAATGTCTTGGTCACACAAAAGCAACTAGTTCAAGAGATTGAACAACTCTTGGAATTATGATTTTTTTTTCCAGGTTATTGTAGATAGACGTGGAATGAATTAGGCAAAATGTCATTGTAACAATGAAAGCAACACAAATAGTGTAACTTATTGACCCTCGACCAAGCCATCAATCAAGAGATGCACCAGTGTAAATAAGCAGAAGAACAGAGAAACAGGTGCATCCGGTGGAAGATATCGGAATATCACCTTGATCTGTGGACGTGGTTGAATTCTGTGATGGTGGCAGATGCGTAGGCCCACAGGAAGCAGGTGGGCGTCAAACAAAAATATAACCAGGTGCCACAGACGGTTAGAGTTCAGTTCGAGTTCCAGTTGGAGTCAGTTGGGGACAAGATGCCAAATTGAGAGCCAGTGGCAGACGGAGGGCTTTGGGCCCTCAGTAACCCACAGTTGAGCAGCCCAGCCAGAATGCGTAAGAAGTGCTGCTATGGTCAGAAGAACTTGGGGTCAATATGTAGCAGTCTGTCTCCATCTCCAACTCACCTCTCACACATAACCAACATCAACCCTTTCGAGAATAAAGTGCTGTGAGAGGTATATTTTTATAAAGAAATGTGTTCGTTTGTTCATTAAAGTTTGTCATTATTGTTGACTATGTTTCTGCCTATAGTTGTATTATGGAGATTCAACAATAGTTCAATAGTCAGAACAACACACAGAATGACAATGACTGTTCTCACTGACAGTATATGCTGAGATATTTTTGTGAGCAATGTGATGGCTAAAAAGTTATTAAAATTATAACTCTAAATAAGTTAAAATTATATCTTGTCTTGTATCCCCAGTTTTATTTATAAAGCAAGTAAAAGTAAAGTTGGCGACCTTAGTCAAGGGTGACCCGTAGGCTCCCTTTTCAATATCTACTACACTGAGGTGTAGAGGAGGGCACTACTCCATTCCCTGAATTGCTCCACTTTACTCTTGATCCTTACCTTATAGTGCTGAGTGCTAAGCCAGGTGGCATTGAGTACCGTTTTTTGAGTTTTTGGTATGACTAGATTGACCTGGGATTGAATGCCGGTCTCCTGGATCATTGGCAAAATGAATGACTTTTCATAAAACTTAGAAAGAACATTTGTATCAATTTTAGGAGGAATGCTTTTTTTCCTTTAGCAAGGCATTCAATTAAGAAGTTCTCAAGTCACAGAAAAAAAAATAGTCTTTTAGATTTTTATCTTAAAAACTAGGAGTAAAAACTTGCATTTCATGTCAGATATTGTGCAGGGCAGACTATGTTCTTTAGCCTTAGTAAGGCAACCAACTTAGAAAAAAGAAACTCTGAATTCCTACCAGCTTTACTCTGCTTCAAAACTGACCTTGTTCTAAATCCAGCCCTTGACAGAGGAGTTTGATGAATACATAATGCAAAATAATTGTAACAACACAATACCTTAAGTCTACATTCTCTTACCAGAAGATAACCTACCTCTGGTGCTGGAATATTAGTTCCTATCAAAGTACTTCCAATGAGATCTCACATAATTTTACCATTCAGCATATTTTAAATTCTGTAGACAAGGCAAGGTGATCTAGGAGTTTAAACAAGAATTTCAATTGATTTGATAATTACACTTGCAGGCAAACTCCAAAGGTTTTGTCAAAATTAAAGCATAAATAATGAAATAAAAATATATAAATTAGCCTTTATGTAAAATTTATGATATATAGATTAGCCTTGATGGAAAAGTTTTCTTTTAGATTTGATTGATTTTAAGTTTGAAGTTCAGGAGTTGGTTTCTGTCAAATTTCTTCTTATTTTGACTTAAGTTTCAGTTTTTTCAATGGAAAAAAGATTTACAATTTAATAAAAAAAAGATGTCTTCCATCACTCATATAGTTATTTGTAGATCAATACACCAGCAAAAGATGATTTCTCCAAGAAGACTATTTTAACCAAAAATCTTGAGAAAGAAAACCAAAATACATGTTTTCAGTTTCGTACATGTTTTTCTAAATCCTTGGAAATTAATAATTCCAGTTAATATTTTGTTAGATCTATTTACCCAAAGTCACTTTAGAAGGAAAATGCTGGAAAGGAAATTCAAGAAAGAAAGGATGCATTTCTTTATCCTTTCTGTTTTACATGATTTTGTATTTATTTAAAGTCTCCAAAACTTTTTGTTTTGTTCTAATCTTAGGCAATGTTTTTGTTATAGGACTTGATTTTGGTTTGAAGGTTGATTCATGGCTGCATCTCTTCTCTTGTAAATGCACAGTAGATATATTTGATCATACAAGTCTGACTAAAATACATCAAATCTATATATAGATATATATCTATATATATATATATATATTAAACAGTATAATACAAAGATGTATATATGGCTATTTTCCCATTTTTATAATAAGCAAGCAATATCACATGCTAAGTAATTTCAAACCTACAAGTGGGACAAGAGAGCAATACACAGAAAGCACAGAATATGAAGTTGAAAAATCTCTGAAAAGAAGTCTATAAAACAATAGTCCTAATAAAAAGTATTTCCACACATTTTTATATGTATATTCACTCAAATGCAGAGATGCATAAATACAGATTTTTTCTTTTATGCATACACACACAAATCTCTCTCTCTATATATACTCTCAATTGTATGCACACATAAAAAATTTGTTTGCGTACATATGCACACACACACACATAAAGTTGGGGATCATAGTCGAGGGTGCCCCAAAGTCTTCCTTTTCAGTAGCTACAACAACAAGGTGTAGGAGAGGGCACAACTCCTTTCCCTGGTAAAGTCTTTGGTATGACTCGACCTGGGATCAAACCCCGATTTCCTGTGCCATTGGACTGGTATATATACATATATACACACACACATATATATATATATATATATATATATATATATATATACACTCTTACACAAATGCACACATATATACAGTCATTCATATACAGTTATGCAAAGACACACACACACATATATATATGGTACTAAATAATTGAATATTTTTTAATTACTTTGATTTGGTGGGGGATCTATGATCTACAAATGATATTTTCTTGTTAAAATTTTAAAATATATGAAGTTTTTGTATTTAGAGAATTGTTTACCTGTATTATTTTTCATGTCCCATTGCATAGAATATACAAGATTCAAATTTAGACAAAACAAAAAGCAAATTGTCAAGTGAACACACCAATGCAACTGTTGACTGTCAGGTGTGATATTTCTTTTTTAAAAATTAACAATTCAAATGCTCTCAAAATCCAAACAAGCAGAGACAGGAAAATTTCTTTGTTTTTTTTTGTTTTCTTTTTATAATTTTTATTCATGTGTATAAAATTACAAAAAAGCATCAAAATACTTCAGAATTTCAAACAATGATAAAACCTCTTTATAAAAAGCAAAACAAAACTGAAAAAAAAAAATGAACGTTCAAACAAACAATTGATTGGAAAGTCTTTTTTCTACTATCAAGTGTCTGTTACAAAGTTTTTAATGTCCAAATGTCATCATCTTTTCACCAATTGTATATTGAATAGTCTTACAACAAAGTGGGGGGTCAAAAATAACAAAAATAAATAATTATATTTGTAAACTTGGTTTTATCCAGTTACAAATTATTCATCAAATGAAATCAATAAGTTAGTTTTTTGTTGCTCTAACTGCTGTTAAAGTATTCAATTTCCTTTAGTTTGCATTTTTAAGAGAGATATCTACAATACTGGGTTACTAGGTAGAGGAGAAGAGACATCAATGACAAACAACATCAATGTCCACAAGATGTTATTTAAAAAATTAGATTCATAGACTTTCTGGATTTAATGCTGCAATTCTTATCTTATTGTCCATGAAAAGAGGCACTGAAAACTGTACAACATCTCAGTCTTGTCTGAAGTCAACAACACCCTTGTCATATTCTTTTTCTGGCTTATGGCCTGGCAATGGTCAAAAATGCTTTAGCCAAAAAAAAAATAAAAAAATAAAAAAGACTATGGACTGTTATTACACAATCCTTATTTATGTTCCCTTATAAGAAAGAAAACAAGAAAAGTTGAAGAAAAACTGGAAAAAACATTTTTGTTGGTCACATCAAATAAGACTTGTTGGGATATATATATCTATTTTTAATTCATATAGATTACTTTTTTCAGCCAAAAGATTGTTGGTTGGTTGGTTTTATGGTATGTAAACCCTTAAAGGTTATTTAATACCAAAGTCAATTATTTTTTTTAAGCATATAATATATGGTTTCAAGTAACTATTCCTATCATTAAGGGCACCTTGGGTGGTATAAGGGTTAGCAAGCTAGACTAGTAAACCTTCACGAGTGAGTTTGAGTCTCATTGAGTGTCCTATTCATGCAGCCTCATGCCACATCTAAGCAAAAAGATTAGTAAATTACAACTATTCCTACTAAAAATAATAACCATTTGTTCACACAGCATAATTGTTTTAAGTATTCCTATTGTAATACAGTTAATTTGTCAAGAATTTTGTAGTTTCAACCACCTCAAGCAATGATACAGTTTCAAGTAACAAATCATTCTTTGTAAACAATTGTAGCTTCAATAACTTTTCTTAATACAAATAATTTGTATGCAGTTATAAGGCTACAAGTATTCCTATCCAATATTGAATTTTAAAACAGATCTATTTGACTGATAAATGAGACCCTAACTGGTACTGATACACTTGGTTATAGCAGACCTGAGAGTAATGGCAATGAAGGTGAAGTTCCACACTTCCTAGAGATTCAGAAGTGGACCCTCATAACAGGATGCAGTTTTAGCATAATAACCATTTTTTGGAGAGGAGAAGAATCTTACACTTCTACAAAGGATAGAGCCACCATATACTAAACTTTGGTGATAGGGATGGGAGGAAAAACTACCAGTTTCCATTAGATCACTGCAGTTCATTATCAATGTGCCGGTTCAACATTTAGATGGGTGACCTGTTGGTTGGTTGGGTTTTATGGCATATCAACCTTTCTTGGTTATTTAATGCCAGATCCTGTTTATTCATATCTATATATATGTGATTTGGTTTGGTTTAATGGTAAATCAACCATTGTAGATTATTCACTGCCAAATCCTGTTTATACATATATATCAAATGTACATAATTTGTAAACATTTTATTGATAATATTTTTGAACAAGCTTGAGCTCATTTTTTGTTAACAGTTAAATGGTTTCAACTATTGCTATCTTATATGAATAATTTTATATAATATTAATCACTTGTTTGCACACAGTTAAGTTGGTTCAAGTATTTATTTAACACTGATTATTCTATTCAACATTACTCATTCATTTGCACACAGTTAAATGATCAAACAGTTCTATTTATAACAATTCAATTTAGCATTAGCGATTTGTTTGCACTCAATTTAGATGTCAAAGAGTTCTATTTGACCCATAGATAGAACCCTATCAGGGGCTACCACTCTGAGCTAGAGATGACCTGGAAATAATGGTAGTGAAGGAGTACTCCACATTCCCTAAAGGAATCTCACCATTAGATTGTTTAATGTCATATCCAGGACACTTGTTGGTGGGGATGAAGAGATACAGTCAGTGTATTCTACAGCCCCAGCCAACAGGGTGAAAGACAATGTGATTTATGATCAAGGTACACTAAAAGCACTAGTTTCCATCAGATCACTGAAGTTAAGCATTGATGATCTTGTTCAGCACTCAGATGGGTGACCTCTTAGTAACAGCAGATACTGTAAGCAACCAGAAGCTAGTGTGCTTGACTAAGTAAAGCTTTGTAAATAACAAGAAATTAAAGACAAGTTGGACAACTCACCAATATCAAAGACAGATAAAATGGTACTTTCTAAATACTAGTCTCTTCTGAAAGATGGCATACATAGGGTATTGTAACCTTAGTCCCTTTCAAAGTGCTCTCTGTGAGACTTGCATAATTATCCCATCATCCTTTAAAACAGTCTGGAATGTCCTCTTTTGGGATCACCCTCATCCACATTATTGCATTCTCTTTAATCACATCCACAGTATTTCAACAATGATTTTAGCTTTGAGAAGAAGACAGGCATTGTAGAAAGCCAAATCTCAACTTTTAGGAGCCTGGGCTGACAAAGTGTTTTTTCCCTTAAAATTGGGTACAAAATATGAAGAATCTACTCATTGCAGATCTACTGGTCACGAACTACATATGCTTCTTCAAGAGTATCTCAATATCAACTGGGTCACACCTTTTTAACTATCCCTTGCAGAGCCATATCCATAAAGTTTCAATTTGCTATACTTACTTTGAGATTTTCAGTTGAGGGCTGTCTTTTTTTTTATTTTACTTTCCGTGAAGCATTCATCACTGTTCAAGAAATTCAGCTTTTTTTGTTACAAGTGTCTTCCATAATTCTTTTGTTACTTTGTTGTAGATAATAAGTCAGCCAAGAATCTATTTAGCCATTTTGAATATACCAAGAACCAGTTGTGTGGTCTTAATGTATCTTGGCAACCAATCAGTGGTTATCTTACATGAGAGTTTATAGCTATTGAATTATTTATTCTTTTAATTGGTTTGATTGCTGATTTTATATACCAAGCTTAGCTTCTTTTAGCACAAGACCAGAGGTATAGGACACCCTGTGAGAATCAAACTCACTAACATTGGTCTGCTCACTGTAAAAAAAAAAATTCCTTTCTGTTTTGGATGATTCCTTATTTATTTTTAATTTTTAGAACTCGAGTTCTTGTTCTAATCCAAGACAATGTTATCATTCTTAAGAGTCAAATTTGGTGTCAAAATCATCCATTACTGCATCTTTTCTCTTGTAAATACATATCATATATAACTTAATTATTATTATTATTATCTAAACTTGTCAGATCACACATCATATATATATATATATATATATATATATGATTTTTTTTTTTTTATAAAGCTTGTCTCTTTCCTCCAATTTCTTCCCAGGAACTGCTCTCATATTTAAAACCTCAAAAAGAAGTTTAAAAAGGCTTGTGTCCCTGGACACGTTTTTTCAAACTTGTAAGTAAAAGTAAACTTGCCAACTTTAGTTGAGGGTGACTCGAAGGTTACCTTTTCAATAGCTACCACACCGGGGTGTAGGGGAGGACGCTACTCTATTTCCTTGATTGCTCCACTTTACTCTTGATCCTTACATTATAATGCTGCATGTTAAGCAAGGCAGCATCAAGTACCATTTTTTGAGTCTTTGGTATGACTTAATCTGGGATTGAAACCCGGTCTCCAGGACTATTGGTGAACACTCTACTCATTAGGTCAATGGCCCAGTTCTTTAACTCAATACAAATGAATAGTAAACAAAGTATAGAATGAATAAAACCAATAGACTTATTAATAAGTGACTAACTGCCAACTTGGTATTTCTAAAAATGTACTTTGCGTCATACAAAAAGAATATGTATATTATATATAGGCAGCAAGTTATTATTCAAGCAAGTTTTGTTAAAGATGATGGAACACTGTTTGTTTATAATTTGAAAATTTATTTTTCAAGTCTCCTTGTTATTTTTCTTGTGTTGGGAGATGTGTGTGTGTGTGTGTGTGTGTGTGTGTGTAAATTACATTTATATATAAACCCACTCTTAATTTGAGATCACAAGAACTTAAGGATAGATTTCTTACCATGTATGGTCATGTATTTTGAGCTTTTGAGTTGCCCATATTTTAATGCAAAATAATTGATAGGTTCATATCTGAGAAATGATGGGTGGATTAGTTTGAAGTCCTTGTTTTTCTTTCCTGTTCTGTTCTCTTTAAATTTAGTCAGTCCCATTTCAAAATGAATTTAAGGGTCTTGTGGTCTGTCTCAATTTAATCATCAAATTCCGGTTCTACCTTTTAGACTAAGACCACCCCTTAAAAAAAAAACTCAAACAAACAAAAAAACACCCTAACTGATGTTTCTATCAGCAGTGTGAACCCATATGGTGAGTTATCTTGGTAACAATACTAAATTAGCTGTCATAGGAAGATTTAAAAAATTCACCTCCCCCAACCAAAAAAATAAAAAAAAATGAACCAAGTAATATTACTTTCCTACTATTTTTTTTTTTTTTTTTTGTTTTTTTCCAAGGATTCTTGCCTGAAGAAATCTTCACCATATATCTCATTATAATAAGTGGAAATACATAAATACACACACACACATACATATATATATATATATATATATATATATATATAATTCAACTACTTTCAGCCAGTAAAGTTCATATATAAAATGAGTGTTCATACATATGCACAGTCATATCAAAAAATTAAATATACTTTTGTTTTTTGTTTTCTTCATCATTTCTACCTGAGGAAACAGTGGCAAATATCTCACCAGAATAAGTTAAAAAATAAAATGTGAATATATACACACACACACACATGAATGAATTCATATATATCCACACAGCATATATGCATATTCTAGTGCAACTCAAAGACTCAATAAAGACAGTAAACAATTTTTGGGAAGAATCATCATCACCATCATCATTACTAGAGTTGGTTTTTTCTCAAACTTTTGCGGCAGTTTGAAAAAAAGTAGAACACGGGAAAATTTTGGGGAGATGATGAGATGATTAAATTATGAAGCAAAAAGTAATTGTTAAAAAAAAAAAAAATCTTTCCTTTAGAGAAGTAAAAAGGATAATTTTCTTCTGTCCTGGTCTTCAATTTTTAACCAAAACCAAATGTAAATGATTCGCAGACTCTTGCTCTTAGTTTTCGAAAACCATCGTAAGCCCTAAGCTACACTTAACACTGAAATAATCTGTCAAAATTAATACATTTAAATATATATATATATAAAAAGAGACAGACAGACAGAATCTCTGAGGTTTGGATGGCATGAGCAAAAATGAAATTTACAAATAAAGTTCAAGTTCTGGCTTAGATTGTTTAATTCTGTTCTAATGTTCTTTGGAAAGGCATAAATCCATCTCTTCCCTGCATGCCTTGTGCATTATATTGTGCAATGATTGGACACCTCTGCTTGTAGACCATGGTCCGAAATTTTGATTCTCATTGAGTGCCCATATTCCTGTCCTTTTGCCAGACTAAGAAACAATCTCAATTTCAGTATATTATTCTACCAACTCCAACCTAAAACCAAAACACTTGTCAGGAAACTTGAAAGGATCCTAATAAAATTATATAGACAAAATGTGTCTTTATTATTTAATCAAACCTACTTAAATGAAGGGCTGCTGCCCAACTACACACACACACACACACACACACACGTGCGCACACACAAAATATATATATATATAAATGCCTGCAGAGTCAGAAAAAAATCTACCATGGTTTCACCTAAACAGATCAGGACATTTCCAACTGAAGGAGGGTTGGACCAAACAACATTTTATTGATTAAAAACCATTAGAAAAAATAAAATTAGCATATAAAATGATATAAATAAATAAATCTCATCTCTCTCTCTCTCTCTCTATATATATATATATATATATATATATATATATACACACACACACATATACATATGTGTGTGTGTGAGAGATTTATCTTTGGACAGCTAAATATTCATTTTTTTGGTTTGAAAGATTCAGTGCTGTAGAGTTTGGTTATAAATACCCAATAATATCTGTTTTCATTATAACATACATACACACATATATATATATATATATACACACACACACAATTTTGTTACAGATGTGTTGTTTGATGATTGCCTCACAATGTAAAACTTTGAGTTGTGATTTTAGTAGTTGTGTTTAGACATTAGATTTCTTTATCACCTAATAGTTTTTAAATACTTCTGGTTTGTTAATTTACTTTTATTTTTATATTGAAAGTATTGTGTCTGAGTGTGTGTATGATATTTTTTATAACTCTTTATCGACTGCAATTGATTTTGATTTAGAAAATTTATTGGCACATTGACTTTTCTAGGCAAGCTATATAAGTTGTTTAACAGTAAAGATATTTTAATCTTGTTTCTACCTGAACTTTTACTAAAGTTTTATCTGTTAGCAGCCTAACCTCATTGTCACCATATATATATACACACACACACACACACACATGTATATGTATATATAATCACACACACACACACACACACACACACACAACCATACATTAATCCAAATATCAAATGCTGAACTGATTATCCAAAAGAAAGATATACTCTACTCCGTTATTTTCATTGATTCTTGTATTATGACTTCTGATTTATTTCTTTGATATTTCATAATTGATGACATTCAGTTTTAAGGTGTGTTTAAAAGTATCACAGCAGGAGTTGCTTTTACAAAGACAAATACATGAACAATGACAGAAAAGGTAATTTTCAATACAATCGTCCTCTTGCAATTCAGCACACTTATGCTAGTGAGTTCTCCATTAGTCAAAGTATCTTCTGAAACACCTTTTTTGATATAGTATGAATCTGCACCATTATACCTCTTTATGTCTTTCATGTCTTTAAATCTTTTACCACTGTGATAAACTTGCAGTTTAGAAAACAAGAAAAAGTTTTATGGAGTTATTTAAGTCTTGTGAATATGAAAGTTGTTGCACTTACACAATCCTATGTTTCACCAAGGAACTGATGTTTAAAAAAAAATTATGAGAAACTGGTTTCATGATTTTTTTTTTTCAAAAAACTCATCACTATTTTATATAGATGTTTACTCTTCATCACTTTATTATATTAAATTGCTCATCTGTGCTGATGTATAGAGGTGGCACGCATTACCTGCTGAACTCCCTGACTGGGGATGGGGCAGCGTCTGCTTGGGGGTCCTAGAGAGTTTCAAACATTTTCTATGAATACTTTTTGATGAAAAATGATATATTCTTGAGTGGAGGCCCACACACTGTAGATTCAAGTACCATCCCTTCTTAATCTTAAAATCAAAAAAAATTTTATACTTCAGTTTCAATAATTTTTAATTACATGTCTTTTGTAATAGATAATCTAAAAGGTATTATCATTTTTCAAACTTGTTTGACCAATTAATTCATTTTTCATAGAGTTTCTATATCAATATAGTGTTAAGGGTTGCTTGTAGGTGTACACAAAGACATTTTTATATATAAAACCCTCCAAAACCAATAAAGCTCCAAGTAGTACTCATGAAGTTATTTTAAAATTGAATTTAAATCAATGTTCAAAACTGAAATTTATTTTAAAAAGATTTTTTATTGAAGCTGAAATAATTTTTTGTCAATATCAAATAAGATCCTTAATGAATGAAACACAAAAAAGTAATTTATTATATTTAATAAATATTTTGTTCAAGAGTAATTAACAAAAATGAAGAGTTTTTCTTTTTAATGACCTATATCGTTGATGTCTCTTCCTTATAAAATATATTCTAAACAAATTAACTGAAAAAAGTTAAATTTTCAGATATTAACTTTTTTTTGAATATGTACTTGCTTCTAAACTCAGTGTTGAGTTTCAGTCTGTTTGTTGGATTTATATTATATTTTCTTGCAAATAAATAAGTAATCTATGATTAAATAAATTCTAAGTAAGTGCCTATAATTAGTAGTTAATAGTTATGTCCCTTGAGAAATTATAATGATCAGAATGAGCATAAATGTAGTTAAGTGACTAAATGGATTGAAAATTACTTTATTCTCTAAGAGTATTTTAATGTGTTTGTACTGATAGAAATTTCATTACAATATGTCATTTTTTTATGTGTTACACTTATATACATACAAAAATTGGAATAGTAATGTAGATTCTAACAAAAGAAAAAAAAATTTCTTTGTATAAAAAAAAAAATATGTATAACAATCAACTGCCTTCCAAAAGGTATTGCTGGTCTATTTATTTATTTATTCATTTGTAAAAATTTGTTTGATATTGCAAAATTTTAAGTTAAGATTTTCTTTAGATTAAAAAAAAATTCAATTATGTAATTTCTTCAAATTTTATTGTTGAATTGATTTGAATATGAGATTGAAAAAAAAAAAGGTTTACAATGTAAAGATTCAGATGGAGGAAAAGGATTTAAACTTTTTATTGATGGGGGGAAAAGTTTATCTATGAGATATTTCCAAAGCATACCAATAATATATTCTTTAATCTCACCTTTATTAAAATCGAAATTTCCCTGCAATATAATCAATCAATTTTTTAAAAACTTTTATTATTTCATGAAATCTGAAAATTGGATTTATTTACCATGATTATGAAATTATCATCAAAATAACATAATCAAATATAAAGCATATCAAATTGTGATCATTGTAAATAGATATTTGAAATTATTTATAATCTTAAAAAGACTCATTAATATACCAATTAAAATAATTTTATTCTTTTGGATATTACAATTGAAAAGGGTTGTAGAATAAATTAGCCAAAATTTGGTATGAAGAATATAAAGAGGTTCAATTAACTAAAGGATTTGAATTAATATTCTTAAAGACAATACAAATGCATAAGATGTTTTATGGAAATATTGACTTCCAGTTTTTTTGTTTTTTTTAAGTAAATCACTGTTTGTCCTTTAATAATATATATATATTTTCTAGACTTGATCTAAATTGTTATGGGACAAAGGTATAATTTAGCAGTAATAACTTTTTTATAGGCTTAGAAGTTTATAACTTTTCAATAAAAGTTCTTATTTTTTATTACACAAACAGAGATATTATTGAAATTATTTTAAGTAATTTTTTCGTTTTTGAACTATATATATATATATATATATATATATATATATATATATATATATATATATATATATATATATTGCTCAATATATCTGTTTATTTTTCTGTTCCATATTAAGTTTAAAGATAATCTGAAATTGTTCATGTGAAATAATTCTTAAAAATCAAATGAATTACTATAAGTATAAATTCATTTAGATCAATGAAATTTGTTAAAAATATAAAAATTTCTAATATCCACATGATGTAAAATATTTAGAAATCTTCTAGCATAGAAAAAAAATTGTAAAAATAACCGTTTCCATTTAGAATAGTGTAATCTTTAATGTTTCATTAGGACAGCAAATACATTACAATCCAAATTTAATATCATGCTAGAGCTAAATATTTGAAAAAAAAAAAAAACAAACAAACTATCTTTCCCTATTATTCAGGGGTGTGGAAAAGTTTCCAGCATTCTGAATAATGTCTTTGTTCTAAGAAAAATAATTTCATTTTCTTTTCTTATAAAACCTCTACCTTATAAACTGAGATTTTTTAAAAATTTCTAATCATTTCACAGATATTTCATTTATATTTTGACATTTTATTTACTTACTCTGAAAATTGACAAGCTCAAACCATCAATATTTTTTATTTTGAATTCATTTGCATACAAATTTATTCACTAAATGTGATGACCATAATGAGAAAGAAGTTATATTTAACCATAATAGTTTTTTAAAACTAAAAATTTTGTGATTACTTTTCAAACAAGTTATTTCAAATAGATGTACTTTTAAATTTGTAGTAATTGCTTTGAATCTGTATTTTATAAATTGATAAATAATTATTTCACTCTGGTCTGGTCAGATTTAGGAAAAATATACAGTTACAAAATTATCATATTGACAGAGATTAAAAATTGAATGTACTTGAATGATTATTTTTTAAATTTCAAGTTTTTAGGAATTAGTGTGAGAAATTGGAAAATCTCATTTATTTTAAAATTGATTTGAAACATTTCATTTTCAACTGTTTTAGGAATGGTTAAAAAAAAGAATGTTTTTTTAAATTAAATCTTAAATCAATTGTCACAGGAAAGCAAAGACATCATATGTACAAACATTGAATAATTAAGATATAGATTTTGATAAAGACAAATTTTATATAGAAGTGAAAAAAGACATTTTTAAATTCATTGCCTTCCAAATGTGTTTGCGGGTTTATTTTTTCATTTTACATGATAAAATTTAAAGTGAAAAAAATTTTAATGATTTAAATTACTTCAAATTTCAGTTATTTTTAATTATTTTTAATTTCATCATGAAAATTAAATTGATATCAGGAATAGATAACAGTTTTAACCATTTCACTCTCACTGGGACACTAGTGTTCCAGTTGAATTTCAATTTAACCTTTAAAACATACTCAAAGCATAATTTTGGATATCCAAAACTTAAAAAAAAACTTGGTATGGAAATGTGTAAAATTGAAGCTTATCTGTTAAAGGTTAAGTGCATATATATATATATATATATATATATATATGATTGTTTAAGAATGTAACTTGGTAGTGAAAGGGTTAATATTATAAACTGTTTAGATAAATCTATTATTAATTTGGGATTACTAATTCTCTCAGTTTTTGAAATAGTCACCTCTGCAAATTTTTCTTTGAAGCAATTTTATTCTTATGACAAATTTATTTTTTATAATTTAATTAACTTTTTAAAAGAAATTTTTGTACCAGACTTATTTTAAAAATGTTTTGAAATGCAAAAAAAGATAAATAACTACATAAATTAAAATTTTTCAAAACTAATTTTTTGAAAAAAATTTTTCTACATTGAAAGAAATATAGTTTTCTGTAATACTTCATTGGCAGAAATGAAAACTTCAATTAGATTTATATACACATGTGTTCACACACACACATATACATACATATATATATATATATATATTCACACATACATAGATACACATATGTGTTTATCAATGAGCTCTTTATCTCAGAATAGAGTTTATTAGTCAATTAAGTTTTGCTCAGATCTACAAGATGTAATTAAGTAGTGAATATAAAACCAATTAAAAAGATAATACCTCAAATATCTTTCATTTAAAAGAAACAAAATTGTATATTGAAATACCAAATGTTTATTATATGAAAGAATTTTAATTATCTATCAAATGGAAATATATGAACTAAAGTGGGGAAAAATCTTTTATGGAGTATCACTCATTCAAAAATTTAAAAATATATCCCTTTTTTCCTTCTACCATTATTTAAAATTACATATTTTAAATCATTAAAAATTGGAATTTTGGATTATTTTAGAGATTTTCTATTTCATTTACAGCTAAATGATTGAGAACTTGTTCTGACTTGCTAACATTTACTTAAATTGTAAACCTACAAGTCTACATAGAGAAGTTAATTACTTTATTTCTAAACAAAAAAAAAACCTTTAGGGAATTCATCTATGACTAAAAAAATGTATTGAATTCTATTTTTATCTATAATAATAATCAAAACATACATTTTAAATTATCTATTATAAAATATATCATTTCTCGAACTTGTTAGACCAATTAATCAATTTTTCAGAGTTTCTAAATCAATCTTGTGTTATGGGTTACTTGTATGTGTGTATAAAGACATTTTTATATATAAAAACCGAAAAACATATAAAGCTCCAAGTAGTACACATGAAGTTATATTAAAATTGAATTTAAATTAATGTTCAAAATTGAAATTCATTTTTAAAAGATTTTTATCTAAGCTGTAATAATCTATCAAAATTAAATAAGATCCTTTATGAATGAAATAAAAAACAGTAATTTATCATATTTCATAAATATTTTATTTAGGAATAATTAAAAAAAGAAAAAAAAGTTTTTCTTTTTTAAAAGAAAACATTAAAAATCCATTTTGTTTATACAATTTTTATCATATTTACTTTTATGTGATTTTAAATGTTAGCTTTGATTTTCTCACTGAAGCAAATTTGTCTTGTAACCATCTTTAAAACAAAATAAAAAGTAAACAAAAAACTGAGCAAATTAAACAAAATTGTAAGTTTTGTTAATATCATTAATTTCACAACTATATATACATATAATAGTTATAGAGTTTTAATTTTGAAATGGTATGATTTTTTAAATGGTGTTGCTTTTAAAATAGTCATTTTCCACTAAAAATAATTGAAGCCTATAAAGATTTTTAAAAACTTAGATACAACTCTAATTTTTTTTATAGAAACAAAGTTATATATAAAAAAAAGTTTGTTTTATTCTAATACACACACACAAAATAGTGTATGTATATGAGAGTGTTATGTGCCTTGCGATGGAAGTAGCGGTTGGAAGATTCATCTACTAAGGTTCAATCTTAACTGGATACTTTATACCTGCAGCCTTATGCCATACTTACCTGAGCTTTATATATATATATATATATATATATATATATACACAGAGAGAGAGAGGGAGGGGGAGAACTATTTATGAGTAGTAATGAACACAATTGACTGATCACAAATGAATTAAAAACTCATAACCAAAGCCAAGCAAGCTTGTCTGCTATAGTGAATTCAATCGTCACTGAGTGCTTCACGACCTGGCATTTTATTTCAAAATTGAATGAAGTAGTTTATGTATTTCTTTTATGAAGCATTGTCGTGTCCATCCATTCTTGACTAGTTTTTCTTTCACCTTAATTTTGTTGCTTGTTTATACCAACTAGGAATAAGCTAACTAGTTGAGTAAAATTTTAGGTGAAGTATTTTGTTCAGGTTAAATGGTTTGGTTTAGTGGATTTTTATGGCATATCAACCCTTGTGGATGATTAAATGCCAAATCCTGTTTATGTATATATGATTTGTAAGAGAATCGTTTGTAGGTAACTTTAGTTTTTAACAAGTTTGAGCTCATTTGTGTGCACTTGGTTAAACGTTTTCAAATGCAGTTATTTAACAAAATAATTCTATGTAATATTAATTATTTATTTGCACACACAGAAAAATATTGAATAGTTTTATTTGCTCCACTGATGGAAATTTTTACAGGTACTTCCTTTCGAGGTCAGAATGAACCTGAGAGGGATAGCAATGTAAGGGTTCTCCAGATTCCCCAAAGCTCCAAGACTGAAGCATCACTATCAGATGGTTTAGTGTCATATCTAGGACATTCTTATGGGGCTGGGATTTTACACTTCTGCAGAATTATAGTCTGTGTATTCTACAGCTTCATCGTATAAGGCTAAGTCCAGGTTAAAAGCAAACGAGCCAAAGCCAAGCTTGTTTACCAAAACTTTTCTCGTTCCCCAATGATTCTTGCATTGGAAAAATAAGGTCTAAAACAGTTCGGCTTCTGGTTACTCATTCGATGCTTTAATCTCATATTATTATTTTTTTTTAATCGGTTTTCCCTTCATTTTATTCTATTGCTTTTTATTGCAAACTGCATGTTATTTTTTATATTCATTCCACGACTGAAGAATTGTAAATTGATTTTAGAATTGTAAATAAAAACAATAAAAATAAATAAATGAATAAAAGGAACTGATCAAATAATAAACATTACTAAATTGACTGTTACTTTTTTATCCATTTTTTTCTCTTACTTTTATAAATATGTAGTTTTGTTTTTGTAGTAAAAGCTAAGCTAAGCGGAGAAATAGTGATATTGGGGATAAGCTGTATAGTCAGTAACAACAATAAGGAAAGTTGAACCCTTGCTCACGTAAAACGGGTCCAAATATTATCGGAACATTTAAAAATTATTTCCATCAGCGTTGTAAAACTCTTACAATTTTTATTGTTTTGATTTGAGAATTATTTTTCTGATAACCTATACAGATCCTTTATTTTCTTTAACTCCTTTTGCTGTTTTTCTGACGATTCTTTCTTTCTTTTTTTTTTCTTTTTTTTTTCTAAAGTCTTTACCGAAATTAAATTGGGGAATAAATCGGATCGCTCTTTAAATCACACATTTTTACTGCTTTTCCTGTGTTCCCCCTCCCCCCGGGGGCTATGAGTATCTGTGTGTTTTAAGGGAAAGATATCAAGACTAGCAGGAACTGTAAAAACTCCGTGTGTGTATATGTGTGTGTGTGTGTGTGAGTGAGAGAGAGAGGAGGACGAGGGGAGAGTTTGGAGAAAAGATTTTAAGTGACAGATATGGACACAAACAGACATTCATTGAGAAAAAATGTTTTTTCCTTGAGTTGATGCGTGTGTGGATTTGTAAATTTTTATTTTTATTTTAACATTTTTTAACAGTAACGTCAAATGTGGGTGTGGCCACTTTGCTTGTTATTATGCTACCGAGACATAATTAATGCAGTCGAAAAAACCTGAATGAAACGAGAATATTGCTAGTGGCAGATTAGGGTGGGTAGGTGTGGGTATATGTTGAAGTAGTGGGAGAGGAATTTTAAACAGCTGTGGATCTTTCAATAAATAAACAAGTTGTAAAAGTATTTTTTAAATTTAAAAAAAAAATTATATCAAAAACACGAAAAAAAAAAAAAGAAAATTAAAAAAGTTTAATTATTTTCAAAACTAAATTAAGATAATATAACAGAAAACAAAAATAAATAGAATGAATAAAAATAATCAAAATAATCAATTAAGTAACAAATGATTTCAAAAATGTATTTTTTCATTTTAAAAATAAAAAAGAGGTTAAATTATTTTAAAAGAATATTACCGAAAAAAAAAAAAAATTAAAATTGTCAGTTGAAACTTTCTTATTCTTAGTGGTTTTATAGATACTTACTTAGTAGTTTTATAGATACTTACATTGGTTCTCAAACTAGTATCACAGACTAATCCCATGTATTTGATCCTCACCGGGTTCCCTACTATTTGGATCTTTTGCCAAACGAACCTATCAATATCTATTCATGCACCCATACGTATCATATTCATTTGCCCTAAGGGGTACATAACAATAAACACAAATATGCATTATATATATATATATATATATATATATATATAAGAAACGTTTGTTTTTTAAAGTGATCGATGCTATGTTGGCAAAAAATGTATAAAACCTATTAAAAAAATTAAATAAATAAATGTAATAAAAAATTGTGTTATTTGAAGTTTCCATGTGGTGTGCACAATCCTTATCAAATAATTCATGGATGTGTGTGCGTGTTGAATTATTTTAACACTCATTAAACATATATATAAAACTTCTATTCTGTTCGTAGAGCTTACTTTAACTCCTAACCTCTTACAATCCCTTTCTTCATGAACCATGCTTTTCTATTGTAAAACCATTTGCAGAAAGTATATTTAAAAAATAATTTGCACTATGATTATATAACAAATTTATTCACAATGCTTTTGCATCATACATATAATAGCTCCATTCTGTCAGTAACACTTGACTTAATTACTGATTTTTAATTTATACTGAGTGCCAAAAATCTTTAAAAACCTATGGGGAGTAAAAAAAAGAAATTTAAAAAAAAATCCGTGATTGATAATCAAAGTTTGCTTTTTCTCATGGCCAGCTGTCAGCATGAAAAATTATTAAAGTGAAGTGATTAATAGTGGAGTAGTGGTAAAGTCAGTGACCAGTAACAAGAACCTTCAAACTCTAGTCTGTGAGCTCCTATCTCAAAATGCAATCCTACCACTGGAATTTGTGGTGCCACATACAGCATTATTTAAAGTGATTAGAACTTTTAACCTGTTTGTTTAGATAAATCCTACAGCCAAAAGCAGACCTACATTTTCAGAGGCTTCAAAGTTTAAACTGTTCTATATGTGGCACAGCAAATTCCACTGGTAGGGTCAGACAGAAACAAGGCTTTCACAACCAGCATAAAGTCTGAGTAACTAATTGTATTGAATTGTACTGTAACTGTGGTTTTGGGCCTGGTAGTAATAAGTTACTTCTGGGGTCCCTATATGGTTAGGGGCCTGGTAGCAATAAGCTGCTTTTGGGGCCTTTATGTGGTTAGGGGCCTTTAAGCTTAAGCTCTATTAATTCCATAGTTGATCCATCCCTGCCTAAAGCAGATTTTTTTTTACTTTTTTGTGCTCACAACATAAGGCTCCAAGAGTAAGGTGAGGTTAAACTCTCTATATGATTAATTGTGTAACTAAACATGGCTAGGAGGTACTTGTCTTGCAATGGTTATCACAATAGGAAGTGGACTTTGCTAGCTAATTTCAAATCCTGGACAAAACTGTTTGCATTTCTTATAGTGTGAATACCCTATGGAAAGGTATGAATCCAGTTATTCTCTATTTAGCTATGTGTAAATAGTAGGGCAGACTAGTCTCTTTAACTTTGTTATGGTGACTAGAGAAGGAGAAGGAAGACTATTCAAAAACAGACCTAGAAAGGGATGGACTTCATTAGTTTATTCCTGTCCCAGACAATTTGATGAGTAGTGCTCGCACAACCAAACCAGGTAACTGGACCAGTGGATGAATGAAAACAGTGTTTGGTAAACGATTACATGAATAAAGTATTCAGTGAGTGTACTACTTCCTACAATAATAATGGTGTTTAAACATTTTAAGAGACAGAGAGTTTATTTTGCATCTGGTTTTATTTTAACATTTATTTGTTTTTTTTAAATATGAATTTATTTCTTAAAAACATTTGTTGATATGTGAATATCTGAAAATGTTGCTATCATTTTGTACAAGTTTTAATGGGTCTGATCCCAAAATACAGCCCACTTTTGTTCACCAGCAGAAATCAAGAAGGGGTTTCTGGGTCTCTTGAATAAATCCACACTCATTATACAGTTTCTATTTTCTAAGATTTTCTCAGTTTGCAAAACAAGCTTCAGATTACTGAAAGTAATCACCCATCAAAGTTCAGGGTTGGCTACATCGGTGATCTTTTGGAAAACAGTGCTTTGAGCATGACCATCGTAGTACTTTACCCGTTTTCTTTTAGCTCATTAACCATTACACAACTCAAAAAGTTTGTTTACCTGCATAATATGATCTGGAAAATTTAGAGTTAAATATATATAAAAAAAAATTTAAACATGTCTGAGACTTTGATTAGGACAAAACTACTAACAAAAGGTAAGTTGATCTTTACTTGGTGCTGCACAAATTTCAAAATTTAGGAAATTTTTAATTGGTTGGGGGATTATCATTTTTATAGAAATGATTGATTTTTGGATAAGTTTCTTGTTAAATTATATGAAATTTACTGTACTGAAAAAAGAAAACAAAACAAAAAACTGAACCATTTTTTATGAGTTCCACAAATTTTAATGAAACTTCTATATCTTAGACACTGTAAGAAGTGATTATTTTCCTTAACTACTGTAGTCAAAATGCCCTTAGTTGTTGTGAAAAGTCAAGATTTTCTAAAAAGAAGATTCTTAGAAACACTAAAAATTTTTTAAAAATTTCTTAAAACTTTTTTTCTTTGATTTGATAGCCTAATTTTTTTTATTAGTCTTTTGAGACTTTTTGCAACAACTAAGGGAACTTTGAGATCAATAATCAAGGAAAATAATCACTTCTTATGTATGTCAAAGCCATTGAATTTTCATAAAGTTTCATGGTAATAATAAAAAATGTTTCAGGTTTTTCACTGTTTCTTTTTTTTTTTTTTTTTGCTTGAAATTATTTCTTGCATATAAAAATTCAGGTTTCTGGATAAATTATCTGTTGAATTACTATATTTGGATGTCTTTATCCAAGATTCTTGCTCCACACAAAAAACAAGTTAAACACAAGTTTCTATTCACTGGTAAAAATAAATAAATGAATAAAAAAAATGAAAATAAAATAAAATGAAATAAAACCAGGTCAGTTCTGTTAAGAATCAGGTCAGCTATATTTTCTTAAAAATAGGTTGCACTTAACTGTTCAGTTTCCCTAGTCTCCAAATCTATTCAATTTAATTAAGGGAGAAAAATAATTTGTCAGCTGTGTCAATAAGAATTATAGAAGGAATAACATTTCTCTTTTCATCTACACTTAAAAAAATATTCTTATATTCTTTTTAAATTCTTGGGACTTGGAAAAAAACAAAAACGAGATAATATACAATTTTTTAAGTTTCATATTTATTTAATGAA
>CAUZXS010000020.1:17500-45000 GCA_963585895.1 Sepioteuthis lessoniana | reverse complement strand
TGTGAGCTTCATATTAGGGCTAGATGGGAACTTTGTGCTCTAAAAAATACACACACACACACACACACACACACACACACACACACACACACACACACACACACAGAGTTTACAACAAAGTTTATCTGTCTTATTGAAATTATTGATTGTAACGTAATTGTTCTTCTGGGCAATGCCTGGTAGCCTTGCAGATTTAGTCTTAGCATGATTTTAGTATTAATTTCACTAGCAAAAAAAATAATGTTGGTGTGATGGAATTTAATTCCTTCTCAAGATGAAATGGCTGGGCAAAACAGATTGGATGTTGTTTTTATTAAATCGGTGGGTACACCGGATGAAATACTTTCATTTGTTTTTTGTCATGGTTGGAGGCCAGGAAAAAGACAGGGGTTTTTGAGGTGGATCTAAATATTTTGCATATGGAAGAAACAGTGAAGTTTAAAGAGGAGATTTTTTTTTTCTTCATCTTGAGGAGTTGGAGAGGTGATGTAAAAAAAAAATAAAGAAAAAAAAAATGAGTGTTAATCAAAGATTTTTAGATCATCATCTGATAGCAAACAGTGAAGGGAGTTGGGTTTGTCAAAACACAGAGACAAACACAGACCAAGTCACGAAACTACCCTGTCGGTTAGGGCTGTAGAATATGTCAACTGCACTTCTGTAGAGGGGTTAACCCTCATCTCTGCAACAAGGGTCCTAGTATGATACTAAACTGCATCTGATGGTGAGGCTCCAGTCCTGGAGCTTTGGCAAATGTGGAGAACTACTTCATCTCCCTGGTCCACTCTGACTGGGTCAAATAGAATAGTTCAGTCATTCACAAAGGATTATTATTATAGTTGGTTATTTGAAACCATACAGCTGTGGGCAAGTTATTTGTATTAGATAGGAATACTTGATAAAAAGAATTACTAATGTTAGATAACAATACTTGAAACCATTTAACAGGATGCAAACAAATGAGCTTTAACAACTTATTTAAAAAAATAAATAGCAACAAACTATTTGCTTGCAAATAAGATATATATAAACAGGATTTGGCATTAAATAACCTACAAGGATTGATGTGCCATAAAACACAAACCAACCAAGATTGACTATAAAATGAATAGGTATTTTTCTAACAACTTGCACAGATTTGCTTACTTATACATATTAAATATACATCAAACAGAATACTTGAGCCACTCAGTTTATCTATCTCTGTCAGGGCACATCCATGTATTTACCTATCTATACCTCTGTGTGTGTGTGTGTCTCTCTCTCTCTCTCTCTCTCTCTCTCTATATATATATATATATATATATATATATATATATATATATATGTATTTTTACATCTTTTCATCTATCTCTATATTTTACTCTATGCATCTGTAAATATTTATCTGGGTGGATATGTGATAGGTTCAACATGCCTTAACAAGTACAATACAAACAGATATATATGTGTGTGTGTGTATTCAATCTGAAATTCAGTGACGACTATTGACTAAGGTGAAGTTTAGCAAATGACCAACATGGATGATTTTGCTTATTGTGGTGAAGGCTTGTTTAGAAGAGGTCATACTTTTATGATGAGCCGATGGTAGAAGAATGGTGCATAAATGTGCTCCAGATTCTCCTGAACAATACTCCTCAGGTTCTGAATTCAGAGTTTTTCCTTCTCCTCAACTGGTTGCCTTTACATGTGTAAAGAACTTAATCTGTTCTATTATTAACTCATTGCTGAAGGGAGAAGATGTGGATTTAAGCCTTTCCCATGAAGTTAGCATGAAGTTAAATGCTAACAGCCTCATTCAAGATTCGAACATGGTGTGTGGAGTACATTTTCTTTGCTAATAGCCATTGCATCTCCTGTGCACATATATATATATATATATATATATATATATATATATATATATATATATATATATATATATAAAATCAATACAGCGATATAAGAAAACTGATATGGAAATATTTACATTGGTATAATTAATGATAGACATAAATACACACATATACTAATATATAAATAATTAAGATAATATTAGTGCACATTGGTAGGTATATATATATATATATATATATATATATATATATATATATACATACATGCACCCATACATTCATGCATGCATGCACGCATGCACCCACCTCCAACACCTCCGAGCAAGCGGGATACTACACAAGAGCAATTTATGAGTGGAGTTTAAAACACTTGAATTCAGTTTTCCTTCTCCTGGGCTTGTTGTCATACCAAGGTTAAAGAGCTCAGACTTCCCTACTGTTTACCCACTGCTGGGAGGAGAATAGTTGGATGCATACCTTTCCCAAGGATATTTGTGCTATGTGAAATGCAAACAGCCTCGTCCAGGTTTTGAACTTGGGACACTGTGTCCATTTCCTCTGATGGTAACCATGACACCATGAATGCCTCCATAATAGGTATATGTATAAACACACACACACACACACACAAACACACACACACTTAAAAATTGCAATTAACTGTAAATTCTGCTTTAAAAATTTTTTTTTTCTCTTGTGTTCCTTCTGGGGACAACCAGGTACAAAACTATGAGAAAAATCACTCAGTTACCAATGAGGGGATGGAAGCCATATAACACATACATATCCATACATGTATATACACACACACATCTATACACGTATATACACACTCATCTATACATGTATACACACACATATACACCTATACTCACACACATATATATACACATACATATACACCTATACACACACACATATACACATACATATACACCTATACACACACACACATATATATACACATACACCTATACACACACACATATATATATATACACATACATATACACCTATACACACACACATACATATACACCTACACACACATACATATACACCCACACACACACACACATACACACTCACACATACATATACTCCTACACACACACACACATATATACACTTACACACACACACACACATATATACACTTACACACACACACATATATACACTTACACACACACACACACACATATATATATATATATACACACACATACATATTCACCTATACACACTCACACACACCTATACACACACATACATATATTTACATATATATACACATATATATGCACACACACACACACACACACACACACACGGACATATGTATTTAATTTGAAATCACTTATTCCACCTACATAAGTAACATACATGTAGCTACTTTAGTAAGTTGATTGACAGATAAATACATAAATTGATGCATCTATATATAAGCAAGATAAGTAATGAGCTATGTATGTAGGTAGATAAATGAATGAAAAAGAATGAAAGAAAATGGAAGAGAATAGCCAATTGATTTTTTGGTGTTGGATAAGATGAAGAGAAAATATTGATTGATCAGACTTTGTTGTCGTAGCAACCTCTGTGCCAGCCACAGATAGACCACTGTTACCACCCCCAACCTATTCCTTGGTACTACCCCCCACCTGGCCTCCTCCACCTGCATCATCCCCACCCAGAACCTTGACTCCTTCCCCTCACTAATGTATCTTAAAATCAATACCCACATTCAGAAATGAATAAACATTATTTATCATGATAAAAAATTATATATATATATATATATATATATATATATATATAATAAAATACACACCTATGTATTGTATAGATCGTGGCTCATCTGATAATGATGTTGATCCTTTTCATTAGTCATAAAGAAATGATAGTTTTGTGTTCAAACTTCTAAAATGGCAAAAGTGATTTTTATTATGGCTTGTCTGTCCATTCATTATTTAAAGCATAACTGTGGAACACCTCTCAGTTTCTCTCTTTCTATATATATATATATATATATATAAAATGTAAATGGCCCTCGTATATTCCATATACAAATATTCCACATCTATAGTGTTTTGGACTCCTACTAAATATCATATATATATATATATATATATATATATATATATATATATATATATATATATATATATATATATATATATATATAATTGTCAATTTGATTATATAAGTTAGGATAGTGTAGACACTTCCAATTTTTATGCCTATGTTATCATTAGACCAATTGCAAACTATTTTATATATATATGTGTGTGTCTGTGTGTATATATATATATATATATATATATATATATATATATATACACACACACACACACAAGTAAAAAAATGACAAAAATAAAAATATAAATGCTACTAAAATTTTCATGCTTAAAAAACGATTGTCATGCAATAAAAGAAACCACCAGCCAAATAATCTGTGTTCACTTATGAACAGTTTATAGGTTATGGTATTGCAATATTGTCTTTTAGTTCATCGTTTAAGATGGGTGAGTTTGATTGTCAATGTGTGCTACATACCTATTGCTTTATCTCATGAATAAACTAAGCTAAAATTTGCATAATGCAAAGCTTTTCAAAAGAATTGGGCACTCTGGTATCCAGTAAGGCAAAAAACGTAAACAAACAAAAGCTACTACATAAAGCCTTATAATTCCCAAGCTGACATGGTTCACTTACTGGCTGAATGGTATGATACTAAGTTTAACATAAAGTTGGGTGGGTTTCGATCCCAGCTTTAAGCATCCTATGTGTATAGCCACACTGAAGTGTTGCAATACAACAAAAGAGTCTGTGGATGACATATATATAAGTATACGTATATGTGTGTGCTTGGATATTTCAAAAGGTCATGTTGTGCCAGTCTTTTGGCTACAGGATCAAGTACCTATGATGAAATCCAACATTTTAAATCAAATCTTTTGCTCAACTTGCATTGTTACATATTTGAGCCACATGCACATGAACACTAACCACTCTTACAAGCATGCAAGAATGATGGTGTCTTCATTTTTTATAAATGTTAATGATTGTACTTGGAGAAAATATGCCTGTTGAAAATTAAAATTATATAGAGAATTCAAAAACAAACATTACTCCACAGAACTTTGTATATATATATATATATATATATATATATATATATATATTCCAGAAGAATGATCTCCAGTATTCAAAATTACCATCAAGTAGGCACTAGTTGTGGTAAATGGTTGGGTGGTATGTCTTTCAGCTGCAGAAACCGTGCCTTTTTATTTGCTGTGATGGTGTGAGATGGTGAACATTATGTATGTGTGATAGAAATTCATCTCACTGCATTGTGACATCCCATGGCTGGCTCATTTACCAGATTTACCCTCTTGTGATTAATTCTTCAGCAGATATCGGAAGGCTGAGGTCTTTAAAGATAAGCTGCCAACAATTAATGAACTGAAAGATTTTATTTGTCATGAAATCACAGCAATACCAGAGGGAATGACGAGAGGAACATTGGTAAGGCTTCGGGAGTGTATAGCTTGTGGAGGTAAGCATTAGACGCTCACAAAGTGATAACTATAATTGAACCATTGATTTGAAAAGCATAATAGCATGAAATACCTGTAATGGATTAAATAAAAAAACAAAAAAAAACAAAAAAAAACAAACAAAACAAATCAATTTTCTTGAATTATTAAGAATGTTGCAAGCAATATTGAACAGGTCCTGGCAGCAACACCCCACACGGCACCAACTGTACGGCCACCTACCACCTATCACGAAAACTATACAAGCTAGACGAACCAGACATGCCAGACACTGCTGGAGAAGCAAAGACGAGATCATAAGTGATGTGCTCCTGTGGACCCCCGCATATGGCCAATCAAAAGCAGGACGACCAGCTCGAACATTCATATAGCAGCTATGTGATGATACAGGATGTAACCCCGAAGACCTGCCGAAGGCGATGAATGATAGGGAGACGTGGAGAGAGAGGGTCAGGTATATCCGTGCTAGCCGCACGTCATGATGATGATGATGATGATCATTATGGAAAAGCAACACGTAAAAGTGACAAACATAACCAAGTAAATCTAAATAAAATCATATCTTAGATATATCAGTTATCTCCCTTATTTTATAATGTTGGTTATTCTCAAGAAAGGTCTTAATTTTTAGTTGGTTGTTAAGTTGGTGTTTTATGATATATCAACCCATGATGGTAATTTTATGCCAAGACACCGACTATACAGCCACTTGCCTCCCATTGTGAAAACTATACAAGTTAGACAAACCAGACATGCAGGACACTGCTGGAGAAGCAAGGACCAACTCATCAGTGATGTACTCCTATGGACCCCTGCATATGGCCAAGCAAAAGTAGGATGACCAGCTCGAACATACATACAGCAGCTATGTGAGGATACAGGATGTAACCCTGAAGACCTGCCAAAAGCGATGAATGATAGGGAGAAGTGGCAAGAGAGGATCAGGGATATCCGTGCTGGCGGCACAACATGATGATGATATATATATATATAAAAACAATATTTGGCATTATATATATATATATATACATGATCTGTAATTGAATAGTTTGTCGATAACTTTATTTCTACACAAGTTAGAGCTCATTTGTTTGCACACAGTTAAATGCTTTCACGTATTACTATCTAACACTAATGAATCTGTTGAATATTAATTATTTGTTTGTACACAGTAAAATGGTTTTAAGTAATTCTATTTAACAAGTAATTCCTATCTAATGTGAACAATTTGCACATGGCTGTATGGTTTCAAATAACAGTTCTATTTGATCCATAAAACGGACCCTAACAGGTACTATGACTCAGAGTCAAAATAGATTTGAGAGTAATAGTAATGAAGGGGTACTTCACACTCCCTAAACTCCAGGATTGGTGCCTCACCATCAAATGCAGTTTAGTGTCAAACCCATAACTTAATGTGATTATTAGAAGTTTGAACAAACTAACCATACTGTAAAACACTAAACTTAACAAAGTGCATTCGATCATTTGCAGTACTTTCTAAATAAACTGCAATTTTTTTTGCATTTGAATTCCATTAACCTGCTTATTACTTAGAGGAGTGACCATTTAGAAAGTTAAGCAGCAATGAACTTGTTCATTACTTAGAGGGGTGACCACTTAAAAGCAGCAGTTATCATTAAAAAACTGTGTGTCTAACTTAAACAAAGCTTAGTAAACTTTTAAAATACTTCTATGGTTTGTAAGCAAGTTTAGTTGACTATTGTCAGTGAGTGATTCTCACTGAGTGCCCCATATTTCTAGCATTGTGCTAAATTAGGCCCTGCTTAATACTATTACCACTAAAAATTTAAAAAATTAAGATATTCCAAAAATGTTGCTTATTTTCTTCCATCTTCAATTTTGAATCAGAAAATAAAAATAGGCCAATTGTGACAAAATATTTTTAATATACGCCTATATGACAGCTGTTAAAATTGAAGAAAAGTAATCTTTTTGAATAAAGTTAAACTATGCCATCAAATAACTTCAATAGAACTAATGTATTAGACTACCCTTGGGAAAAGTATGAATCCAACTATTCTCTACCAAGCTAAGGGCAAATAGTAGGGCAGACTTGATTCTTTAACCTTTTATAGCAATCAATCCAGGAGAAAAACAAACAAACTCTGAAATAGAACCTGTCAAACTCTGCTTTAAAACTGACCTTGTATCACACCCTGTTTGTGGCAGAGAAGTTTGGTAAATTCATGAACAACTGTATGCCTGAGATTTTCTTGAAACTTTAATTAAGAAAAACAGCTGCATGTAAACAAGTGTTATTTAGAATAATTTGGACGTTCTATTTTTGATGAAACACTAATACAAACGAAATATGAAATTCAATGTTTGGTTAAGACTATTACCAGAATTATTTCTTTGTTTACATTTGACTCATTGAATATAATTTGTCTGTGAATTAGTCCAGCTTTTGCATACTCTATGACAGACATATACTTATATCAAGGCAGATTGCTAGATATGAATTAAGAATTACACAGGATGTACTCTGACTGCAAAGTATCCCTGGGGAATGAATAGCATTCATGTTGTAACTCATCAAATAATCTGAAGAAAAAAGTATTTTTCAACTGACTGGTCAAACTGAACAGACTTTCAAATCTGTTAGGGGAAAAAACTCACCTGGATCTACTTAAAACAGTTAATTTGGGTCAGCTGTGGATCATATTCTCTTGACTCGCTTACCATCCACATCATCTATAACTCTCGGAAGGTCCTCTAGACGGCACTTAGTGTCCACACAGAGATGATGAATAAATATTCATCAACAGTGGAGTGTCCATGTGTTAAAGTTCATATGAGAATGTCACTTATGAGTTTGTACTTACTTTCTCCTGTTATGTCCAGCTTGTCTTCCTTGTCTTTGAGATCTCATGAGAGAAGAATTTTTTGCCATAGGATTTGTTGGTATAAAAAATTCATTTTGATTATAGGTGAGTTAGTATTATTTTAACTGTATTCCTATGAAAATCAGATATTGTTTCAATTATAAATTTATTTTTGGCCATAAAAATCAATAAAAATGAATAAATATTGATTTTTTTTTAATAGCACAATAGTACTTTCACCGTCCTTGAAAAGAGAAAAACATAAAAAATGTTTATCAATCCTTATATTTCCCCAACCTCTCCACTTGAGCCGGATGTGACACAGTGTCAGGTTCTTTTAAATAGAGTTTTACAGGTCTGAATTCAGAGTTTTCCGTCTCCTAGATCAGCTACCATAGATCCCAGTTAGCCCTACTATTTATCCTTAGATGGAGAGAGAATAGTCAGATGCATACCTTTCCCAAGAGTATAAGCACTATGTGAAATATATATATATATATATATATATATATATATAAGGATTAAAATTTAATGCTAAAAGTGTTTAATCCGTAAACTCTTTACAGTGCCCTATGCAGGAAAATCCAAAACAATACAATAATATGATAGGATAGAATTTAAAAAAATCACAACTCAGAGATTCACATTGTCAATCTTTTAGTGAGCTAGCATCCAATAGATCAGACATATAAGATATTAGCTCATCAGAAGATCAACAATGTAAAACTGAGTTGTTAGAATAATAAATCAGGATAAAAACTATTTTATACTTGAGAAGAAAAATGTTTATATAATTCACGGTCATTCAGAAAGTTCTATGCCTCAGCCAGATTTTAGATTTGTTGTACACCTTTCACCATTGTATGTGCCTCACCTACAGACATTAAGACAAAAATGTGAATTTTTTTTTTTCTACTTTCATAAGAAATGACAGTGTGTGGCCACAAGAAAAATGTTCTGCTTTGCTCTTTTTTCTTGGTAAAGCTTAAAACTTTTTGAACGACACTTATATATATATATATATAAGAGAGAGAGATTTTGGTTCTGATATCAAAATTACATAACTCTCTTTATGTAATTTTGATATCAGAACCAAAATCATTTTATATCCCTGTAATAGACATAGATGGAGCAGGTCTGTTCATAGAAATTTATACAATGGGTGAAGGGAAATCAATATCACACACACACACACATTAGAGAATACAGACATATTTTATTTTATTGCATTTTGAAGATTTTGTACTTTTTTACAAATTGAAGATTTGTGGCAAATCTACAGTGAGTAAGTTGATTGGCACCATTTTGCCCACCAAATTTGCTAAGTTTATATCTATGACACAATCCTGCAATTCTTGCAATATTTCAAACTATTTATTGAAATTAGGCCAATTAATAATCATACAATGTAAATAAAGCTAATACATGTTTAATTCTCTTTTAAGATTAAAATGAAGAAATGTAATCTATTTTTTAATCAAAGTGTATACTTTCTTTTTACATCTGATATGATCGAACACTTAACAGACTATTCAATTTAGAATAAAAATTATAATTATACACACAGAAAAAAACCCAAAAAACTCTGAGATTATCTTTATTGCAATATTCACTTTATTGCTATGGTCTAGAATCAAACCTGCAGTATCTCCAAAGTATATTATTTACTAAGCTTTGCTGTTGTGGCACAAAGCCAGATATATAGGGCATCAAGTAAGGCTCAAACTTACCTGTAATGGTTTGCTAATCTAGCTTGCTAACCATTAAACCATGTGAAGCACTCTGTATCTCCAAAGTATGTCTGTATATTTGTTAAGATATACGTTTCTAATGGCTAATTTTTGTTTTTGAGTACAATGACATCTATTTGTTATCTTAAGAGATCACAGAATCAACCTAAATAGTTTTGATTTAATCCAAGACTGTTCAAATTTAAACTGTATAACCATATAAAAAGACATGAATCTACTTCTCCTTTCACTTGGTCCCATCTATAGATACCTTGACAAAATGTTTTATCATGAGCATGACACCATAGTTGATGAATAAGAAAGTAGATGGGTGTACACTGAGGTAAAGCCCTCTCCGATAACAATAATATCTGTTCAGATATTAGAAGCAAAAAGCTGTTACTCCTATAATCAACCTTGACACAAAACTTATATAAAACAGGGAGCAAACAACTCAAACAACTTTGCATCTGTTGGTGTGATTTTCTATATCTACCCATTTCTGTGAATCCTATGTTCTGGTACATATTCATCTACATGAGTCACTGATTGCATTATCATATCTTAATATTGCTAAAAAGTACAGTGATTTTATGGTAAACAAGTTTGTTCTTTTATTATTTCTTACATCACAGGTAGGGTATCATTAATAAGAATATCACAAAAATTGCTGTAAAAATATGAATGTATATAGCAACAGACCTCTTTGTCATACATATATGACAAGAATAGAAAACTGTAACTTTATATATGTATATATATTCAGGCAAGTTAAAATTATTTGCATATATGAAATATATTTAGAAATGTGTATGTAAACAAAAACACTAAAGAAACAAGTGTATATTTACACACATCCATGTACACAACCTAACTCAGTCTGATCACCCCCAACATAAAACTACATTACACTTCCAAAAATCAAATGAGAGAAAACTGAAATATTCTTTCTTTTCCTAGTAAATATTGCAGATTTTTATTTACTCATGAGAAACATACAATATCCAGTTTTTATGTTTTTCTGTCACACTTGCACATGTATGTGAGTGAGAAACAATATACAAATTAACATTTTTGTGTCATAACTTATACAGACACACTTAAGGTCTCTCTCTTTCTCTTATATATATATATATACATACATACATACATACATACATACATACATGAATTTATCAAATTATATGGTCACTATATTAATCAAACATTTTCACATACATGCAAACATTCTTATCTTCCTCACTCACATTAATATCTATAATATGAGCATACATGTAAATACACACACAAATGTCCATTTATACCTATTATATAGACATACCAATGCAAAAGTTCAGATGTACACATACTGGTATATACATATCTCATATATAAAAATGTACACATATATATCTAAGCCAATATTCATTTATTTCTTAACTTATACCAACAGCATACATTGACTTGGTTATATATATATATATATATACACACACACACAAACACAAACACACTCATATGTATACACATTATATATATAAAAGTAAGTAAAGTTGGCAACCTTAGTAAAGGGTCACCCGAAAGCTCCCTTTTCAATAGCTACTACAATGAGGAGTAGGGGAGGGTGCGACTCCATTCCTTGGATTGCTCCACTTTACCCTTGATCCTTACCTTATAATGTTGAGTGTTAAGCAAGCCAGCATGAAGTACCATTTTTGAGTCTTTGGTATGACTCAATTTGGGATTGAACCCCAGCCTCTTGGATAATTGGTGAACCCTTTACTCATTAGGCAATATATATAGTAATCAAACACACACACACACATATATATATATATATATATGTATGTATGTATGTGTGTATTTGAGATCACACACACACACACACACACACATACCAAGATGAGGAATGTAATCCTGAACAATTTCCAAAATGTGTATACTCTTCAGGATCATCTGAAAAACATAAATAAAGATAACTAAAAATAAAGTGTGTTTGTATATAGTAAATTTTTTCTTGTTGGCGGGGGCGAAAAAAAAGGTAAAATTATAAATATACAGAGACAGAAACACACACTGAATTTATTGTTGAATTTTTGTCATGAATTAGTTGTGTATATTTTTAACAGAAGCAAAAAAAAAAGAAAAAAAAAAGAAAAGTTCTATGTACATGACCCTGATCCTTGTCTCCAGAAAAAAATGGAAAAAAGACAAATTTCAAATAAATTGGGTGCTCTGTATCTAGAGGGTGACTAAATGTAAATAAAAATGCCAAAAAATAAAATGTGTTTATACACTGGTATTTATTCAAAAGCATAGATACACATAGGTTTACCCCAGCATCTCATTTATCTCATAAATGACAATTTGTTCCACTAGAGATTATTTTACAAGTATACAAAGCAGCTTACAGTAGAGCAAAAAATGCTGAAAATCTGCTACCCGCAGCTGGATTATTCATAATGTTTATTAACCATAGTTCCTCTGTAATTTTAAAAAAAAAGTTCAAGCCAGCAGAATTAGCCAATTAGTTGGTCAGTTGGTCCATTTTAATCCAAAGGATTGTATTTTTAATATATAATACACACTAATTTCTCCCCACTCAAAAAAAATAAAAAAATAAACAAAAAAAAAAACATTGAATTTTTCTTGAAAATTGCACCAGGTCATCATAGCACTTATATTACTGGCTAATAAAATAGGTTTGTCTTGTTAACACTCCTTTTGGTTTGTGTAGAACTGAGTGAGCTCTGTCGATATTTGTTACATTTAGCCTTGTGCTACCAAATGTGGACAATGCAAGAGAGAAAGATTGTGTTGCATCAGTTTTCAAGAAGAGAGGGCCTTCTTGCCTACCATGAAAATCAGCAGTGGGCATAATTGCCCTTCATTAGATACAACGCTTTCAATGTACACTGATGAGAAACCCATAACTAGCTGTTATCATGCCCCTTATATATATATATATATATATATAGGGTTGAGTAGGGTAGAAATAATAAAGAAATTGATAATATTGCATAATACTAAAAATGTTTAAAAAATAATCAATATGCACTTTCTGTTGTTTTTGACTACTGTCACTTCAGCTCCACCTTTTTATATATATATATATATATATATATAATATGTGTGTTATTTTTTTATGCACACACATGAGAGAGGGTGGGTGTTGAGAAAGATAGATGCATATACATATAGTTGTTGGGTGAAAAAGTGATAGAGTAAAGTGCATTGATTACAGAGATTGAAAGAGAAAAGGAGAGAGAGAGTATTAGATAGATAGATAGATAGATAGATAGATAGATAGATAGATAAATAGATAGATAGATAAATAGATAGATAGATAGATAGATAGATAAATAGATAGATAGATAGATAGATAGATAGATAGATAAATAGATAGATAGATAGATAGATAAATAGATAGATAGATAGATAGATAAATAGATAAATAGATAGATAGATAGATAGATAGATAAATAGATAGATAGATAGATAGATAGATAAATAGATAGATAGATAAATAGATAGATAGATAGATAGATAGATAAATAAATAGATAGATAGATAGATAGATAAATAGATAGATAGATAGATAGATAAATAGATAGATAGATAGATAGATAAATAGATAGATAGATAGATAGATAGATAGATAGATAAATAGATAGATAGATAGATAGATAGATAGATAGATAGATAGATAGATAGATAAGGTTTTACTATCAATCTATCTGAGTAACAACAGTTAAAAACAGAAATGGTCAAGTATTAATCATATTTTATATTTGAAAATAAACAGTTGCTCACGTGAAACAACCTGATATTAACACAAGCCTAACCTGCTATTCCTAAGCAAACAAAAAATCTTACAGAAAGAGAAACTTGATTTACGAAAACACAATCAGAAATATAAGGTGTGTGGTGGGGGAATAACTAAATGGGAGATGTTATGAATTGAAAAATTATTTTTATAATTTTTGAGAAAAGCGTCATCTCCTACCAGCAAGGATTAGAACTATGCATAGAGTGTGCGTGGGGCTTTTTGGGGAAAAAAAATTCATAAGTGAGATTGTATTTTGAAGAGCAAAATATTATATATTGTAGAATTGCCTTCGAGGATAAAACTGCATGTTAATTTAGAAAGTGAATTCTCAAAAACAACAAAATGTAATGTTTATCTTTACTTGGATATAAAACTAGTCAAGGATTTTTTTATCCATATAAGGAACTGCAGGACGTAATGAAGACGGTTTGACAAAGGAAAACAAATGCTTGTACATCATATTTATCAAAGATATTTGAGTATTTCTGAAGTTTTTATATGAGAGGTTTTCATAATCCTTAGACTGAAAATATCAACTCCTTTGAAAAATCAAGGAAATTTAATTGTTATCTGGACCCAGATTAGGAGCTTTTGTGATTTTAAATCAAGTCTTTGGTGTTTTGCTTTTAAAGAAAGATATATCATCATAAAGGTGTGTTGACTGCACGGATTCCTTTGACTCTAATGTCATCCATCCCTATAATCCATCACTCCTGTTAAGTCCTCTTGATGTCATCTAGTGTCTGAAAAAAGATGATGAATGTGAGTTTTTACTGGTCAGCCAACACTGCTGTCTATGGGTACATCTTATAAGTTATGTTCTCCTACAGACTCCATCAGAATATTCATTTAATAATTTTATTTTTGTATTTTTACCATTATATTTCCAAAAATGAATTCTCGACACAAAGGGAACTGGAAATTCTTCACCTGTCATAAATGTCAAGCAGGCACACACACACACACACACAACAAATTCCATAAAATGGGTTTTGAATTGTTTAGTAGTTGTTCATGAAAACTAAAAACATATTTAAAGAGGACAGAAAAAATGGTGAGCTGTATACCTTTTATGCAAAAAATATCAGCGACAGGGAAATCAACACGAGAAAAAAAATTAACTTTATTCAGTTGTTGTACTCCAGATGTAAAACTTTGCTGTATATATTAGTAAAAACATCAGTATCATGCAAGTGGGGGTCAGGTACTAAACACTCTCAGGGGATATGTCAGCATTCTATAGGAAAATTCAATTTCGATTTATGACTCAAAGGTCTGGTTTTTGAGAAATTAAGAAAAGAAAACCTGTAAATTATTTTAAGAAACTTTCGAGTAGATAGCAATAAAATTTAGAACTTAACAAGGAAAATAAGACCTTTCACATTATACATACATATATCTACATTCCCAACTGTGCATATAGACCCACATATAGGCATTGTATTTACTAGCAAAAATATGCACCCTCCAAGTGCAAGTATCAAAGTTATGTGATAAAATGTTATATCAAATTAGAGAGACTTCCTATTTTAATTGATTTCTACATAAAACTATTCATAGCTTTGTTTGTGTAAATATTAAAAGAAAATATTGGGCAAAGCAAAAAAAAAAATTAGTAAAATAAAAAATAACATTTAATATTACTTAAAACTAAATTATTATGCTAAAATTATATTAAACAGAGGGGGTCTAACTGAAGAAAAAAACAGCTTGGATGCTAGCTCTTCCCATCACTCCCAGTTTTCATGGCTAAATTTTCCTAATTTAACTAAACTACAAAGTAAAGAATAAAACTCAAGCTATTTCTTTTTTGTTAATGGATTTCTTTTAAGATTTATTGATGGAATTTCTCATATTTATCAAAATAAAACCAAACAATTAGAAATCAATAAAACCAAGTAAATATTGATCAAAACCATTTTTTTAAAGATCAATATGCAAAATACCTTCCCATTCATAAAACAAGTCACTATTTGGTTGTATATATAAATGCAGGTACATGTTATTAGTATGTAGATGAGGGCAACTGTTTGAATAATATAAAACAGTTTTCTTAATCAAGATTTAAAGAGAAATAAAATTATGGAGAATGAGACATAAATAAGGGAATTGTGATGATGTAATTTTGGTGACAGACAGACACATAATTTTCCCATTATAATAAGAGATATATATATAACTTTGGATAGCATAGACACAGAATCAACAACACTTGCTGATTGTCAGTTTCTTGCATGTGCGATCATCAGACCAAGTACTTTTCATGTGGTGGGATCTCTTTATATAGCATTGTGTGGGACATGATAAGAATGATAATCTAAGTTGTGAGGCATTTTGGAAAAGGAAGCATATATGTGTGTATATATATAATATTCATACACACAAATACAAAATAATGGTGGATGTAATTGAACGGTCAATCTGTCTATTAGAAAAATCAATCGTGAATTTTCTTGATATCACTATTATGTCTATCTCACTATATATATATATATATATATATATATATATATATATATATATATATATATATTTTTCCTTCATCACTGATACTGAGCAATCTTAATTGATAAAGCAAATTATATTTTATATATATATATATATATAAATTTTCATGTAGGACTGGAAAATAATACACTTATTTATAAGAAAGTAATTTCTATCAAATTTTATTTAAAAGGGCATGAAAAGCTCATCTTGTCAAAAGTGTCATTTATTTTAATCTGTAGACAAATAAACTGACTCTTTATGAAGACTAACTAAAAATATCAATAGCTCGTTATTTAATTCTGACCAGGTGGGCAACAAAGATTAACCCATGAAAAAAAAAGTTATGGTTTGGGGCTTGGGTGGATTTTATCTTAGGTAAACCCTTGTAGCAATCTGTGCATATGGGGAAAAATATTACATACATATGTGTATATATGATTTCTGTCATTGAAATTTAGAAGACTGATCATGTAGTCACTAATATGTAGTATTTTGGTTTCTTTGTAGAAATTTTTCATCTACTCCAAAGAGAATAAAAATTATTGCTGCCATGTTTTTAGACAGGCCAGCTTTGTTTAAACATTCTAAGGCAGGATTTTTGTTTGTATAGTTGTCGGCTACAAGTCACAATTTTAGCCAGAACTTCATAAATGTTCCAACAAAATTGTATTCTGGTTTTATTTCTCTTCATCTCTGATTTTAGAATTTTGGGTGGGCTTTTTTAAAGCATGAACTAGCATAAAACCTATAAAAAATGATGGGGTTATGTACATACAGATCTGCACTTCTGCCAAGGATCAGAGTATCTGCTTGACAGCCAGAAATCAACTCTTTGATCCTAGGCAATCACTGTGGATTAAAGTGTTGATCTCTGATCACACACAAATACATATATACATATATATGGATTGTTGGTTTCTGACTAATACAAAACATTTATAATAGTATTAATTGATATTTATGGTTAAAAATTACAGCATTAAGAATATTCAATTCATGAATTAAAATCTGAAAAAGGAATTGGCTGCCACAGTTATTTCATTATTAACAAGAGGTCTAGATTGAAGTAAATCATAAACCCCAGACACAAACGTCCACATTATAATATGCTCACAGACATCATTATATATATATATATATATATATATATATATATATATATATATATATATATATATATATATAATAAACTATTACAGTCTGAGAGTGAGTTAGAATTCATTGCACTATTTTAACTTTTGGATGAATACCCTTGGTTATGGTATGAGCACCTTTATGTTACAAGCTCTGGGTTAAATAGTATGACTACCGTCTTCTACAAGGATGGTTTTGGCATTAAATTACCCATGAATATAAGAATAAGAAACCCAATAAAAATAAGAAACCAAACCATAATGTCCTCACATTGGGCCATTGGCCTAATGAGTAGTGTTTGCCAATGGTCCAGGAGACTGGGGTGCAATCCCAGGTCGAGTCATATCAAAAACTCAAAAAAAAATGGCACTTGATGTTGCCTTGCTTAAAACTCAGCATTATAAGATACGAATCAAGGGTAAAGTAAAGCAATCCAGGGAATGGAGTAGCATTCTCCCCTACACTTGTGTAGAAGCTATTGAAAAGGGAGCCTTCAGCTCACCCTTGACAAAGGTCACCAACTTTACTTTATCTGTATATATATATATATATATATATATATATATACATACACACATATATATATATATATATATATGCATATTGTACTAATTCAAATACATGGCTCAAATATATATGCAAATACAGCCAAATATTCACTCATTAACCTGTATATGTGTATTTACAAACTTTTTGACTTTAAAATATTATAACTATGTATTATTTAAATGAATATTTCTCATTATTGAAATTAGAGAATATTCTTAGAAATCAATGTAGCGAAGAAAAATTTAATCTGTATGAGCTGAGTAACTTTTATGGTTGCTTAAGAAAGAAAAAAGAAGATATTAATTTATCATTATATTCATAATGATTTATCATTTTATCAGTCATCAATATTTGTATAAATTTCTCTGTTGATCTATACGAGAATGTTCTTCTTTGAGTGAATACTTTGTTAGGAGTTCAATTATTGGAATAAATTGGAATAATATGTTTGATTGCTTTTCAAACAACACAAACATTAATTAAATAAATTAATTACATAATGAAAAAAAAAACTTTTTCAAACATAATTTTCCATTTTGAAGTAAACCCTGAAAATTCGATTTGTTTTTTATATGATGGTAACATATGAAGCTTAATGAGTTTAATTTAATTTATAAAAAATAAAATAAAAACTTATTGACCTACTAATTCACTCAGGTGTGAGATCTTTAAAAAAAAGTGATCTATTGAATATCCTAGAGCAACAGCTGTACTCTACTTTTAAAAAGATGTAGAATACAATTGTATGTGTAAGAAATCATAGAGGTTAACACATTTAAGGCTAACTTTGATATTCAAACAGAACAGAGTACAAAAAAAAAAAGGTCTGAATTCTGTCCAACAAACAGCAAGACCAGGCCTTCCAAAAGTTCATTAAGATGCAGAGAACCACACAGGCCCCTGAGGTGTTATGGAAGATTTGAATTTAGAGTTTCCCCTTCTCATAGATTGGTTCCCCTGCCAAAGCTTGAAAGACTAACTTGTCCATCTATTTACCCATTGCTAGGACAAAAAGAGACATTTATAATTCATACCTTTTCTGAAAGATATTAGTTCAGATATATAGATGTACTCACCAGGTAGTTCAAGTTCATTATTTTCTTTGACAAACTTTATACCCTCTCTCACTCTCATTTATATATATATATATATATATATATATATATATATATATATATATATATATATATAAGTAAAATTGGCGACCATAGTCGAGGGTGACCCAAAGTCTCTCTTTTTGATAGCTACTACACCAAGGTGTAGGGAAGGGTGCAACTCCTTTCCCAGGATTGCTCCACTTTACCCTTGATCCGTACCTTATAATGCTAAACAAGGAGGCATCAAGTACCATTTTTAAAGTCTTGGGTATGACTCGACCTGAGATTGAACCCAAGCCTCCCGAGCCATCGGCGAACACTATAACTGTTATGCCAATGTCCGGTCAATACATATATATATATAACTTTTAACACTTTTAAATGAAATTTTTGTTTTACCTGAACTTCTAGGACCATTAAAGTGGAGCAATCCTGGGAATGGCATCCCCCCATACCTCGGTGTTGTAGCTATTGAAAAGGGAGCCTTTGAGTCACCCTCCACTAAGGTTGCTAATTTTACACATATATGATTAAGAGGGTCATTTACTCACTTGTTAGAAAAGATGGTCCTAAGTAGAAAGTATGGACGTATGAACTGACGTCATACAATCTTGTTTTAATGTATTTTACAATTGAAATAAAATAGATAAAAACCTTATTTATGAATTTTATTCTGGTGAAATATTCATAAATCTCATGATCAACATTAAGCCTATATACTGAACTGGAGAAAGAAAAAAAATAATCAGTGTTAGGTTGGAACCGCTTTCTTTTATTTTATCATCTCAATTAGACGAATTCACGAGGGGACGGCAGTATGGTAGTACATACAGGGGGAGTTTTTCAGTGGTGGGGAATGTATTATTGCCCTTTGCCATCTTTTTCTTTATTTGGAAATACTTCATTGTAAGAGCTTCCAAGTGTTCCCGTTTTAATTCTAGTTAAACAAAATAATTTCATTTATCTATCTGATTTAAATAAAAGAACATTCTTGTGTTATGTCAGCTCATACGACACCACATTCTACTCGGGACGATCTCTTCAGACAAGAACTTACTTTTTTCTTCTTCTTCTTCTAAGGTTAGAATGGTATTAGCTTTCTTGAATTTTTATTTTTATTTTGAAAACCCTAAACCAGAGGGCTTCTACCAACCAAACAAGTTTTCAACAAAACTTATTGGATTAGTGACATCAATGCCAATAAACAAATTTACTTGTAGCAGTCATACTATTTTACTTTCTCTGAGAATTGTAACTGACTGTTTAGCTTAAGGTAGGGAAATTCAGATTTATACACATACACACATATAAGAGGTTTACGGTTCTTACTTGCTTATTTGGTGAGTTAATGGAGGACCAAATGTTATAGTATTGTTAAATAGTGCTCAATATCAATGATAGAGCATATATATATATATATATATATATATATATATATATATATATATATATATATATATATATATATATATATATATATATATATATATAAAAGAGAGAGAGAGCTTACAGTTTGATCCTTTATTCCAATTTTGGTTTAATTGAGAAACAACTATGAAACACATTACTTAAAATTTATGAAAGATCTTATTAAATAAATGAAGTAAAAAAAAAAAGAAGGAAAACAGGAAAGAAAAGAAATCTTGCTTTTTTTTTTTTTTACACTCCGAATTTATTCCGGTGATGTAGAATAGCTGTGTCTTTTCTGAACATTCTTTCATTACTAAAAAAAAAAAATTGATAGTAACCCATTATTTATCAATTTGACACTTCAATACACTCACACACACTAATGTTTTTGATGACCAGTTGATTTAAACATCCTCACCAACGTTCTTTTTTTTTTTAAAAAACTTCATTTTTTCATCCACTTTTTTGGACTATAACCCCCTCCCCTATTTAAACCAAGATGAAAAAGAAGTTTTTCTTTGTGTCGTTTTTTTTTTTTTTTTTTTTTGTCAATTATTATTTGGAAGTGTTTATTTACTTAAGAAAAGTTCAGAATTCATTATTTCAAATTTGACAAATTCAAACTTTCTCTTCACTTTCGATTTTACATGCTTTCATTTGTGAAAGTTAGACATTTTTTTAAAAATTAGTTTTTAAAATTGCTCTCTTTACCCAAATTGTTAAATTTCCCCGACATTCGTGTATTCAGGAGGGAAAGGAGTAGAACCCCTCCCTTACACCTTGGCATAGTAGCTATCGAAAAGGGAAATTTCGGGTCACCCTCGAGTACGGTCGCCAACTTTACTTCTGTTTATTTGAAAAAGTGTGTATCAACTTCATTTCATTGGGATATTTTAATGCCCATTATTTGGATTAAGAGCCTACTGGATTCTTTACCCCTAGTATACTAACCGGTCTAGGCAGGGCCAGCCTTCGGAGACACATAGCCTATTTGGGAACTATGTGTGTGTGTATTTTGTTGTGTGCATTTGATGAGCCAGTAGTGTACTACGTAGCGCAATTGAGTCCAATTGGTTTAAAGCCGACCTTGGGTCCAGGAAAAGGAAAATTGAATTCAAACTAGATGTAGACCTGGAGAGGGGTGTGCTCCACCTGAAAATTCTTGCACAAAACATGTTACATGAGTAGTGCCAGGGGTGGTACCAGCAAACCTTTACGAGTGAAGTCGAGTCTCAGTGGGTGCCCCATTCATACGGCCTTGTGTTGCATTTAAGCTTAATTAATTACTACTCCATAAGTAACGCTCTTTCACATCAAAATCAGGATCAGTATTGTGTAAATTTTAAAATTCAATTCGGATAAACGTATGAGCAACAGTTTTTGAGTATTTAAATCTGTCCCGTGCAGTAATATTTAAAAAAAAAATCATCTCGATATTATTTACGTATGCAAATTAGAAATCATTTTGATTTAAATTTGAATGGAGGGCCCTTTATATTTCTATTTGTCAACTGTGGTAAACCCACTATAGAGACTTAAATCATCTTGATTCGTTCCCCAAAAAGCCGTAAAAGTGGATATTTAAAATTAAAAATACTGTTGCCTTTAATAAAATGCTTTATTGTCATAAGAAATGGGTTATCTTTGAAGGATGAAAACAAAATCTGAAAAGAAAAAAAATTAATAAATAAAAATCCAGTGGAACATATGGCTTCAATAACCTAATTTTTTTAATAGTATTCATTATTGCTATACGTATTAAATTTGGCCTTTGCTTGTTTTAAGGGTGACTTTTTTGAGATGGTGATGGTGTTTATCGTGTATGTGGGGGAACAAAATGTGTGTTGCGAGAGGAAACAATTCTCCTACAATTCAATATATCTCTTAACTTATACATAAAATTTTTTTTGACATTTTTAAAATCAGTTTACACATTTTTGTTAGAGAAAAATAAAAAGGATAGGAAAGAAACAAAAAAAAAAAAAGGAAGAACAAAAACAAAGCAAAAAACTCCACTTACACATATATAAAACCCTCCAAAATAAATGTATCAATAAAAAGAAACTGACTTCAACAATTTCAGATTAATTACAAATGTCAGTTTTATTATCGGACTGCAATCTAGTTAACAAATAAATAAATAAAACTTAAAAAAACAATTGAAAAATCAAAACAGAAAACACTGTAAAAGTGTTCGTGAGGGTGAACGAGATGGAAATTCTGTATAGAACTAAAATTAAATAAATAAGAATTAAAAATTAAAACTAATTAATAAAACATTAAAACTACCAGGTATATCTTTTCAGCCTAATAATACGAGTGCGTATATATGTACGTGTTTTTGATAATTATTTCTACCCCCTTTAAAAAATGTATAATGGTCAAATTTTAGAAAGAAAGTGGATGTGGAGAAAGATTTAATTGCATCTTCATTTTATTTATTCATTTATTTTTACAACTGAAAATAACCCAATATTTGACACAGTGGACGTCCTTTAAGTTCTTAAGAGGCGCACACACCAATCTTTTTATCTCTGACTTGTGTGAACAATTGCCAACAAGACAATTTCATGGATGAATTATGCAGTGTAAATGAATTTCAATGAAACCACTAGAAATATTTTTAACATAAAATAAAAAGAAAGAAGCCAGCAAATTGGAGATTTAAAAAATAGCAATGAAATAGATAAATAAATTAATTAAAAAATAAACAAACAAGATAAAATCTCCGTCCCAAGTAAAAAAAAAAAAAAAAAAAAAAAATACACGAACAAGCATCCACCTAAAATAAAAACCATATAAATCAAACTAGATATGGCAGCAAGAATAAATATAGACATAAAAATTGCTAAAGACCTTTCTCTGTTACAAACTGTGTAGCAAAATGAAAAATAAATAAATAAATAAATAAAATGAAAATAAATAAAAATGAATAAAAAAAAACAAAAACATTACGGGTCAGGAAAGAATTGACACAAAAAGAAAAAAAAAATTCAAAAAACAACTATCTTAAAATACTAATAAAAAATATAAAACAATACAAATCATCACAAAATGATAACAGCTCAAAACAAGGATATTTATAAAAAGAAATAAAAACCTTTAAAATATTCTTTTAAAAAAATGGGAGGAAATAACAAATAGAATTGATAATAAAAATAAAATAGATGGAATTAAAGAATAAATATTAAAATGATACGGAAAAAACTGTAATGACAACGAAAAGATGACGATAAACGAAGGCGGTGAACGGGGACGTGGAAAGAGGTTTAAGGATGAAGATGAGGATGTGAGTAAGTATTAGAAATGGAAAGAGACAGCGAGAAAGAAAGAGAATAGGGATAATAACGTGAATACAATACCAATAATAATAATAATAATAAAAAATAAGGAAAGGAAACAAAAACTATGCATATATGTATACATAAATATAAACGAAATAAATGGAAAAAAAAATGAGCATGTGCCCTTCCCTAACTGACCCACCCACACGCACACCCTCGACTAATTAATTTTATTGTGAAAGTCAGATTTTCAGGTGGCCATCATATCAGGGGAGTTAACTCATGCATTAAGTTGTGACTGTTTGCATGTGGACGTCGGAGCAGTAAGGCCCCGAGGCCACGACAGGACTAATGGTGGGGACACCGAAGGGGAGGCAAAGAAGGTGCTCATGTTTTTTAGTCGGAAGAGGGGGGTGTTGGATTGATAAGGGTTGTTGGTTGGTTAGTGTTGCGTAATGGTTGGGGAGGAAGGTTTTTTTTAAGGTTGATAAGGGTTGGAGGTGGGGGTACGAAGTCAGTGGGTGTGATGCCAGATAGTGCGAGGGGAGGAAGATCTATGACCGAGAGATCATTAGACGCGTGAATCCATTTCGCGACTCGATTCTAAGTCACTTATAAAACGCAATTATTCTGATTGCAAGGGAAGGGGCTCGATGTGATTATTTTTGTTTAAAAAATATGTTTAAATTTTTTTTTTAATATACGCTATATATATATATAAGAATTTACCTATTGTTCTTTACATGGAATTTTTATCGTGAAATGAAGTTAAGGCATTTTTTTTAATGAAAAGGTTTAATTGAATAATAAAAATTACAGCGGTAATGAAGAAATATAACAAAAAAAAAAAAAAAAAAAAAAAAAGAGGCAACATAACTAAATACGGAATTATAAGCAAGTTCTTTTTTTAAAACTCAGAACCAATCAACGAGTAACTAATTATACAGAACATTTTGTAAATTCAGCATAAATCGTTATGTATTTATTTTTAAGATATGAAACTTTAAAAAATAACACTAATAGGAAAATATTAAGCATTATTTGTTCAGTTAATGTTCAAATTAAATAGCTAAAATTGCCCAGTCGGCTGGGGCTGTAGAATACACCGACTGCGTCTCTGCAGAGGGGTTAGACCACTCCACCGACGGGTGTTCTGGATATGACACTAAACAATCTGATGGTGAGGTTCTAGTCATGCTGGAGCTTTGGGTAATGAGGAGTACCCCTTCGTTGCCATTGCTCTGAGGTCCACTCTGGCCCGGAGTGGTATTACATGATAGGCCCTATCTATGGGTCAAATAGAACTAAACTGCTTACTTATGTTAAACTGAATTATTTGAAATAAAACTGTTTTGACATTTAACTGTGTGTAAACAAAAAACTATACTCATACTAAACTAAATTGTTTGAATTAGAACTGTTTGACTAACTGGAATAGCTTGAAATGGAACTGTTTTTGACAATTAAACTGAGTAGTTATGCTAAACTGAATTGTTTAAAATTGAACAGTTTATTTGTATAAAAATGGATTTGGCATTAAATAACCTACAAAGGTTGATATGCCATAAACCCAAACAAACAAACTGCTAAGAGGATTTAATTTTTAAACGGAAAAAACAAACACACACACAACAAAAGAACAAAATAAAACTGCAAAGTTCCAATGGAATGGCCTTCATGTGGTGTAATGGATAGTAAGCTGGATTAGCCGACTATTGTCAGTGAGTTCGATTCTCACTTGGTGTCCCATACTTCACGTCTTGTGCCACAAGTCAGTTAAGTTTTGTAAATAACCAGGGATATTGCACACGCACACACACACACACACACACACACACACACACACACACACACTGTATATATATATATATATATATATATATATATACTCATGCAAATATATATACCTACACACTGACGCACACATTTCTTTTTTCCCTATCCCACTCATTTACTCCTTTCTGTTTTAATTTAAAGTGACACAATTCCTGGAATTATAAAATAAAAGTAAATTAATCCAATCATAAGATATACACAAGAAATTTTTAAAAAATTAGAAGGAGGCTAATGGATATTCAGACAAAGTGGAAAAACACCCCCACCTTAAAGTAAAGAAAACAAAATTCAAAAAAGTAAAGAAAAGAATATTTATCAGGAATTTCTCATTTCAAACAAGTTGTAGAAATGAAAAACTAGCTCTGAATGATTAAATAATATTTTTTTTCTGTTGGTGCCGGCATTTTTATTTTGAAATAATTATCCTGGGGACAATAGTACATTAATATTTTAAAATTAATTCTCTTTAGCTACAACGATAAGAGACGCCAGCTGTAAACTGTTGCTAGCGTCCCGAGTTCAAACCTTAATAGATGTCCGACATATTTTGGTGATTATGAGCCAGGCTCTAAAAAATGGTGACGTACATTTTTTTTTTTATGCCTACTTCCCAGGAAAAAATTATCTTTCCGAAAAGAAAGTAAAAACATTACCTTAAGAAAAAAAAAAGAACTTGAAATATAAGGAAACAAAACACGTTTTTATATCTGTTTCAATAGGTCGACAGTTAAGAAGCAAGAGAAAGTTACGTAAAATGCATATTTTTACAAAGAAAACAATCATTTTATTATTAACTGTTTTCCGTAATAAGACTCGGTTATTAATATACTCTCCAACTCAGAGTTAACAGCACAAAATATCAGTCATCAAAAGAAATACTAATGTTAAAAACTATTTGAAAAGTACACTAAACTTTCGTACTTCGCTTAGTCCTTAAGTTACACTGTACAGGAGGTCATTGTCATCATCATCGCCTTCTTCCTTATGGTGATTTACTAAGAACCTGCATTTGCACATAACTTGACTGTTAGTCAATTGTAATTTTGTATGTGTAAAAAAAAAAAAAAACTAGAGAAGAAAGTGATAGAGCGACTACAGATGAGGCTTTGGAAATTTAGGAAATTTACTAAGCTTTTTGCGTATATGTGGCCAAAATTGTTAAGGCAACATCCCTAAAGATGGGCTCAAAGAATGGGACCCGCGACAAGTATATGTCTTGTCAGAAACTTGTAAACGTAAGGCTCTCCATAATAGACTCAGCCGAGGACCTCATTTTGCTGTCATGGGGAGCTGAATGAAGTATATTCAGTTTCAATTTTTATTCACTAGCGGCAAAGCAGGGTATCCTTCAACAACAACAACAAAAAAAAAAAAAAAAAAAGAAAAGCTAAAATAATAAAAACGTTGCAATGGAAGTTTTTCTTGTTATGAAAAACCTCTAGTCACCCGATCAATGGAAGAATATGGTAACAACTTTTACAGTTACTATGGAAGGAAGATCGTTAAGGGAGAGTGGTTTGCCTAAAGTGCTAATTCACTTACTTGTCTTTTTATTTGTAAACCATCATGATATTTCTTGGCAAAGTAATCAGCCTTCATTCCATCTCTCAAGGAAATACAGGTTACTTAGAAATGCCCACCTTCTCTCTGAATAATATGTTACAAGTTATACTAGATCATATGGAGCCAACAGCAATGAATGGTATTATTATCAAAAGCCCCAGATGGTTGCTTTTACAAAGTTAAAAGGCTACAAATGCTCTGCTATGTATCTGTTGGTGAAGGGAGATGTAGATTCATGCCTTTGCTTTGGATATTAGTATGAAATAAATGCAGAGTCCCATGTGGTGTTTGAACTCTTAATTTTATTCTGAGCTGTTGATTTAGTCATCTTCATTACAACACCCATACTTCTACC
>CAUZXS010000020.1:0-7500 GCA_963585895.1 Sepioteuthis lessoniana | reverse complement strand
AAAAAAACCTTTTGTTCTGTACTTCACCGGTAAATCCGTACAGCGAAAAATGCAAACATTATAAAAAAAAAAAAAAAAAAAAAATAGGCTTTGCAGCACCAAAAAAAAAAAAAAAAAAAAAAATGGTGTTACATGTTTGATTGAATTAATTAATTATGCTCACTGGAACGACACCCTGGTGTTACATCTGCTTTTTGCATTTAAAGACTGCCGCAATGTCGCACACTGAGCGGTTCTTTCCAGACGGATTTTTTTTTTTTTCATAATTTGTGAGCTGTCTGGCAGACATTGCATTTTGGGCGAGGGTGCGGTAGGTGTAAAAACTAATTCAAATTTTGTTCATTTAAAGGATTTAATATCAAACTGAATTAGCAAACTTTCACCTTATCTCTTGTGTTAACAATATTTTCTCCCTACCCACTTCAATTTCTCTCTCTCTCTCTCTGAATGCATGTATTAACATACATTTATAAACACATACATATATACATACACACGCATAAATATATGCACACACTGGCATATATACACATATATATATAAGTAGATATATGATCAAATAAATATACATATACACACACACACATATATATAAACGCCCACACACAGATACACACACACATATATATATATATTATACACAAAAAACACTTTACATACAATCAATCTATATATATATATATATATACATACATGTGCACACACCTACATACACACGCACATGTACATATACTTAAGTACATACACGGTTTGCTTTTTTGTTTAATAGTGTCTCACTCTCTACGGATTATTTAGTGCTCAAGCCATCCCTGAAGAACTGAAAGGGTAGTATTTAACCCATAGCTGGTTGGATAAGGGCGTTCATACTAATATATATATATATATATATATATATAGAATGCGTGTGTGTGTGTGTTCATCCACATGAAAATATTATTCACCCTAAAATTTTGTATTTTATCAAAATCCACATTTTATACTTTCTATCAATTCTGAGGTGGATTTTTCTGGGGTTATAGTTTCCTTTATTTGGATTCAGAATGATTTTTTGCCGTCATAATCTTATCATGAAATCTATGAAAATTCTTTATGTTCTTACTGTGCCATTGATGAGAAAAATATTCAACGATACTCCTTTTAAAGTTTGAAAAAAGCCATCTCATCATTAATTTATATATATATATATATATATATATATATATATATATATATATAAGTGATTATGTATGTAAATCATATAATATACATACATATATAAACACATATAAGGTGTGTGTGCCATATATATATATATATATATATATAAGACTCACACACGCACATGACAGTATATATAAGGTGTGTATATGTGTACACAAATTATGTGTTAATTGTATGTGAATGGGTGTGGTTTTTAAACTCACTCTTCCTTTTTTCTACTCCACACACATACACACACACACACACACACATATATATATATATATAATGGATTTTCTACACATATGGTCAGGTCAATTAAAATACAAAATTTCACCACCCTCCCAGACAATTAAAAAAAGAAAATTACATATTTTCTTATAAATCATTATTAATTAAATTTTGTGCTATTGTTATCGTTAAAAAGGGAGTAGAGAGAAGAAGTCGGTGGCAAGCAATTACATTTTTTGTTTGTGAAACTTTGTCCTAATCAAATGGTATATTCATTAAATCAAATGCTCCATCAGAGAACCAATGGAAATGCCACTTTGAAATATTTAATCGTTTATATATATATATATATATATATATATAAACGATTAAATATTTCGTATAAATATTTCATTAAATATTTATTTATATATATATATATATATATATATATATATATATATATATATATATATATATATATATATACTACCTGAAGTACCTGTCTACAGGGAAGCAGGACGAAACTTGAATAGAGGCTGCATATTTTGCAACCTTTGTTATCAATAAGAAAAAATCTTCACCAAGCAGTTACGGCCATTGTTGCTATGAAAGATAAATTTACATTATAGATAAAAAAAAAAATTGACAGTTACATTTTTTTCATCATATCATGAAGATGACATTGTATTGTGAAAAATTTCACTGAATTTTGTTGGGAAATATTTTGTAGTTTTGATAGATCCATAAGATCTAAACATCTTTCTATGATTGTTAGACCTAACTAAGTGATAATGCTCTGTAATTGTTATACAGTCATACCTGGAAGGACTACCTACAAAACTAATTAGCAATGTTTAATTTAATATGATCAATTATTTTAATTAGATAAGTCAGTAGTTTCTTTTTTTTTTTTTTTTCAAATTTAGAAATTTATTTTCTGCAGAATTGGTTACGTATTAGAAGATTATGGATTGCTACTGATTTTTGTTTTCGAAACTCCTCAAGATTAGAACTCATTTTTCCCCAATGAAGAATGAAAAAAAATTAGGCTAAAAACCTTCTATATGTGATGAGCCTTTATGAAACAGTTGAGCTGTATATAGAGGATAGACAAATTCTTCTCAATCAGTTACATACACAATTACAAACTAATATTAGCTTCCAATTAAGCTTTTAATAATCAAATATTAATTTATATATGCCATGATTGATGGTTGCATTTATTAAAGAAATACTTGACAGTATATTTCAAGAATGAAATGTATGTGGGATGTTGAAAAGTCGTTTTTTTTAAAGTAATTGTTTATTATTCATATGGTGATCATTGAACTGTCATAGAATGGATGATTTAATTTATTTAGTTGATATAGACAAAATCATTGACTTGGCAAGGTTCTGGGGCTCTTTGAAATTTGTGATGTACAGGTATATTCAAAATATATGTTGGATATTTGTATTTGTATTTTAAAGAAACAAAAAGAAAATCAATTTGTGGAAACAGCTGTCAAATTCACATACCCCTAAATCTGTCAGGTTTATATATATATATATATATATATATATATATATATATATATATATATATATATATATATACGTATACACACACATGCATGTATATATACATATACACGCATGCATGTATATATACATACATATACACACACATGCATGCATGTATGTATGTGTATATATATATATATATATATATACACACACACATGCATGTGTGTATATATATATGCACACATACGTACATACATACACATAAGTAAGTACATACACACACATTATAAATAAGGCATAGTAAATAAACAAAAGCCCCTACCCACAAGCTGTGGGAGGATGTTTAGGATAGAGAAGGGCCAAAGAATATTAGATAAATCTGATAAAAACTCTCAGGCTGCTAGGTAACTTTATAAGTTTGTTGCTAAGAAAGAAAATAAAAGCAGACAAAATATATCAGTTGCATACTTTGAAAATAAACCTGAAGCATTGGGTCCTTTCTCTCTTTTTTTTTTTTTTTTTTTCTGATGGGTTGGTATGGATTGGGTTATGAAATGTAATGGGGTGGTAGGGAGTGGATGGTGTCAAACTGAAAATGAGATCTCACCACAGACCTTTCTTAAAAACCCCTCCCATCCTTTTCAAAAATATTCTCTGACAAAAGAAGAGACATTCATATTTTTGATATTGAGAACTTTTCTTTTGGATACATTTCTCAAATATCACACTTCCATATTCAACATCAGCGATGTATCTTCTACTACTTATAATACTTATATGAAAAAGAAGCTATGCGTATATGGTGCGACTCAAAAGTTTGAGGTATTTGACCATAACTAAAGAATTACTTATGTTCATGCTGAATTTTCCCTATTTCTTTTCTTGCTGTTTGCATACTGGCCCCTAAAGTGTACAATTCAAAAAGAGTTGTGACAAAAGTTTGTACTACATTCAATTTGAGTATGATGTTCAAATCCACCAAACCTTTGACTAATACTTCATATCCACACACATACATCATATCTGTTGTTTTGTAATGCATATCACACCATGTTTTTAACTTCCTTCACCAATAAGTGTATGGAATGACTGATGTATGGATGACCAGAAATGACAAAACCTGATATTATCCACAATAAAACACTGCTATATATATCAGGCAATACTCAAGTATAGTAAAAACAGTGTGACAGTAAATTGCCACTACTAATATATACATATTAGGAAAAAGAACTTTCATTACAGAAAATCAAAAATATGTGTTCTATAGATTTACTAAAACATTTGATGTTGATCTGTAATTATGAAAATGAGGGCAAGTGTTAACCTGCATGTACTTTAAATCTAAAAAGAAAACTCAAGATAAATTTTGAATGCCTCACTGTAACTAGAACAAAAGTATGTGAGTATATATATATACACACACACACACACATTTACTTGTTCATATGTCTTCCTACACTTGATCCAAAACGCACTGGTTCTGCTATCACAAATTTCAATACTACTCTTGGACCTATTAACAGTTTTATACAGATGCAAGAAAACTATCCAACACTTTTCCGAGATTATAGAGAAAGCTCAGCACTGAACTTTGGATAAGTTTAGAATGTACTGAATCTAAAAGAGGCATTGCAAAATGTAATAATTACATGAATTGAAGTGGCATTTCTTAAACTTAACTTAGTTTGGCATAAGTTGAGAGGTTTGGGGTACCCAGTAAGAACCAAACTCACTGACAATGTTCTGTTATCCTTGCTAGCGAACCATAGCTTTGCTTAAGTCTGAAACACAGGCCTCAAATTTTTAATAATACCTGCTGTTCCTAAGTGGTCACTCATCTAAATAATGAATTGGATCACAGCTGCTTAACTTGAGTGTTCAAAGCAGGAACCAGTGCTTTAAGAAATACTTGGCCAGTTACATTGATTGAGTGAAGAAGAACAAGGTGAATACATATCTTTTAAAAGGAATACTTTCATTTGGGAAGATCTTTTTAAATCTTGGAAGACTGGTGTTTTAGTATTAGACATATGCAGATTAAAAGTTTTCATCAAGGACTTGCTAAAGTTTAATGTATATAATTTAAAAGGTATTAATCATGTTTTAGAACTAAAGAAATGTAGTTCTATCTTAAATGATTAAATTGGAGCTTAGTTGGTTTTTGTTTTTGAGATGGCAGCATCAAGTTATGTTGGTGAGTTGAGAATGCAGGGGCATTGGTTGACTGAAATCCTTTCATATCACTTAAGTAAAAAGAAAAAGATAGAAAACAAAGAAAGTGAAGAAAGGATAAATTAGAAGGAAAAAGAAATTGCAAAAGAGGGAAAGAGCACAAAGTATAGCAAAGAAGAGAGAAAACTTTAGTATAAAGTTTTATATTGAGAGAGAGAGAAGAAAAAAGAAAATGAACTCAGCAAAGTAAAGATTATATAAGTAGTGTAATCTACTTAGTTATTACATCTGAGAAAAAAATCAGGAATATATTTGAATTTCTATGAGATGGTACCCTTCATATGATGTAATGTCAGTTCTTTTTTTCTTTTATGATCAGGGAGTATTTTAAATGGTGAAGCTTTTTTCTTTTAGTTTAATAATCAAATTGCTAATTAATTATTTAATTAATCAAATCAAATTATTGATTGATTAATGCTCACAAACAAAAATATTTTAGTTAACCAAATTTTTGATTTTCAAAACCACTTTTTTTTAAAATATGGATTTTGACTTGAAAAGATAACTTAAGTGGAAAATATCTTTATTTACTATGAAATACAAAATTTATGGAGAGTGTGATCTTACCTTAAAAGGTACTCTTCCACCAAACTTTCCAATTACTTAGTCTGATCACCCCCCCCACCAAAAAAAAAAAACTGATAGTAGACAATCACTCATATGCAATATATATATCTACTCATTTGAGCGATCAAAAATACTCCTCTTTCAATCTAAATGTTAATGATTTGTTATTTATAGTTTTCGTGTAACTGTAACATAGCTAAAATGACACTCTGTAGCAAGATGTTTTATAGCACAGTAACATGCTCTTACAGAATTAAGTCATTTCCAGTAAAATTTACAAGTTTATGATAATAATTATATTGTATAGTCTGTGACAAGCTTGCCCTTATCAGTATAAGAGAGATAACTAATAAATACTAATTAGAAAGTACTATGCCTCATTTATTTATCTGCAATTAATTATAATATACATTCTATAAATAGAATGGGATTCAGTTTCAATTTCTTTGTTTTAGTAGAATGTCAATCTTCATGGGTTGTTTAATGCTAAAGCCATCCCTTGCAGAAGAACAGTTTTGGTAATATTTCACCCATAGCTGGGTTGGTTGGTTGGGTTTTATGACATATCAACCCTTGTGGGTTATTTAACACCAAATCCATTTTTATAAAAATAGTCAGTTCTATTTCAAACAATTCAGTTTAGCATGAGTACGCAGTTTAATTTTCAAAAACATTTCTTATTCAGCTAATTCAGTTTAGTATAAGTACAGTTTTGTTTATGCAGTTAAATGTCAAAACACTTCTATATTAAACAATTCAGTTTAGTGTAAGAATCGTTTCAATGTCAAAAACAGTTCCTATAGCTGGGGAGGGGGTAATGGGGTTTATACATTTCCCAAGTACAAAAGTGAATGCAGTAGTGCAACTGGAGTTTAAACTTGCTTACTATGATGCTGCAGTCCAGTATGTTCACTACTACGCTATGGATACTTCTTCTGCCCTGAATCAGTTTTCTATGTTGAGCTTATTGGTCATCAAAGGTGACCTCTTAATAAGTAGATCTAAAAATTCTAATTCTCATTGATCTAAATTGTAGAAAACCTTCCCATAATTCTACATATATACATGATATATATCTGTGTGTGTGTGATGTCATTAAAACCACCCACACAGGTGAATTTATTGAAATGTACATCTGTTTCTTAATAAACTACTATAGGTGAATGTTCGTTGAAATTTTGTAATTATTCAATGATTTAAACCCCCAACCACAAAAAAAAAAATACACTTCTGGCATTGCAGTTATTATTTTTTTTTTTTTTTAAATCTAAAACAATATTTATAATTACCTGGTTGAGTGGGTAAATAAGGAAATAAGGGGTGGAAAAACTCACTCACAAGTAAAAAAAAAAAAAAAAAAAAAGAAATGAAATAAAACACCATACACATGCATCTACATGTATACATGCACGTGTGTGCATAGATATATAAATATGTGAATTTGCACAAAGATACATACATGTTCGCATCATATACATTCATATAGATTATGGGGCAAGGAATTTAATGACAGTCAATATAATAATTATTTACAAAGTTTAACTAATACACAACACAAGGTTAGAAGTATGAGGTGCCAAGTGGGAAACCAATTTACTAGTAATGAACAGCTTGCTTGACTTGTTAACCATTACATCACACAAACTGCAATTTGTGCAATGATTATCATTGTAGGAAATGGAGTTGGTGACCTGAGTTCGTATCTTGGACAAGTCTATTTGTGTTAACTATGTGCTAATGCCCTTGTGAAATGATTGACTATCTCTTCTCCAAGCAAACATGAGTAAATAGTAGGATAGA
>CAUZXS010000019.1:77500-79597 GCA_963585895.1 Sepioteuthis lessoniana | reverse complement strand
GGTCAACTCAAAAGTAATAGTACCCGTTAGGAAGCGATCAATGGATCAAAAATATGTTTTAGATGATGTAAGAAATTATTTTGAATGAATTCAATAGATTGGCTATTAAAACATTTGATTGGTTGGTTGGTTGGTTGGTTGGTTGGGTTTTATGGCATATCAACCTTTGTAGATTATTTAACGCCAAATCCATTTCTATGTAAATAATCTGTTCTATTTAAAACAATTCAGTTTAGCATAAGTACACAGTTTAATGGTCAAAAACATTTCCATTTCAAACTATTCAAGCAGTTGTATGTAACAATTCGGTGAAGTGTAAATACAGTTTTAATTTCGAAAAACAGTTCTATTTAAAATAATTCAGTTAAGCATGAGCACGCAGTTTAAATGTAAGTACGGTTTAATTGTAAAAGTCATTTCTATTTCAAACTATTCAGTTTTACTCAAACAATTCATTTTAGCATAAGTATGCTGTTAATTCTATTTAACCCATAGATAGGACCCTTATCAGGTGCTCCCATTCCGGGCCAGAGTGGACCTGGGAGCAATGGCAATGAAGGGGTACTCCGCATTCTCCAAAGCTCCAGCACTGCTGGAACCTCACCATCAGATTGTTTAGTCTCATTTCCAGGACACTCGTTAGGGGGGGGTCTTACCCCTCTGCAGAGGTGCAGTCAGTGAATTCTACAGCCCCAGCTGACTGGGCAAAAAACATTTGAACGAAGTATAAAGTGTTTAGCAGTTTAAAATGATCGCGAACTGAAAATGTTGATATTGAAACTAAGTATGGTTAAAATGATCGTAAATTTTTTAATACATTGGCTTTAAAAACGTTGTCTTGTTCAGTCGACTGAGGCTGTAGAATGCACCGACTGCTTCTCTGCGCATGGGTAAGACTCCTCCAGCGAGTGTCCTGTATATGACACTAAACAATCTGATGGTAATGCTGAAGCTTTGGGGAATGTGGAGTACCCCTTCATTGCCATCGCTCTCAGGTCCATTCTGGCCCGGAGTGGTAGTACCTGATAGGGTCCTATCTATGAGTCAAATAGAACTAAACTGTGTACTTATGATAAACTGAATTGTTTGAAATAGGACTGTCTTGATATTTAAACTGCATACTTCATTTAAACTGTGTACTTATGCTAAACTGAATTGTTTGAAATGGAATTGTTTTGAATGCTAAACTGAATTGTTTGAAATATAAGTTTTGACATTTATCTGTGTGTAAACAAGAAAACTATACTTGTACTAAACTAAATTGTTTGAAATAAAACTGTTTGACTAAACTGAATAGCTTGAAATAGAAATGTTTTTGACAATCAAACTGCGTACTTATGCTGAACTGAATTGTTTGAAATAGAACTGTTTATTTGCATAAATATGGATTTGGCATTAAATTACCTACAAAGGATGATATGCCATAAAACAAATGGACAAACAAATGGGCACTTTTCGTATGGGCACTTTTATTGATAGTACACACATTAAACTCTTTTATTGATAGTACACACATGAAACTCTAGTCCCCGTCGAAGTAATCTCCTCCGGCTGCAATGCACTTGTTCTACCGTTCAAACAACTTCTAGAAGACCCCATGGAAGTCCTCTTGTGTGAGCGTGTCAATGACCTTCGTCACAGCCTCTTTCATCTCCTCAATTGTCTCATAACGACAGCCTCTGAGCTTAGGAAATAACCAAAAGTCACAAGGAGATCGGTCTGGATTATAAGGACGGTGAGGAACTGTCTTGATGCCCATCTTGCTCAAATAGTCTGTGATATAGATGGAGTTGCGGACTGATGTATTGTCCTGGTGGAAATGGCACTGAGCCGATTTGAAGAGTGCTGGCCTCTTCCCTAGGAATCTCTTACTGAACTCCCTTAAAACCTCAACAAAGTTACCCTAACCCTTTGGCCAATCGACTCTGGTGTATTGACTTCCTTACTCCTCCCACACCTCTCATCATCCCTCACAGACTCTCTGCCTTCCTTGAATCTCTTATACCACTCAAAAACTGATGCTCGATTCACGCAAGATGCGCAAAAAGCAGTCTGAAGCATTCCATACGTTTCTGTGGCATTTCTTCCAAGTTTAAA